>RJWM01021563.1:0-35115 GCA_004363535.1 Dasyprocta punctata
TTAATGGTATTCGAAGCACTGATGAGATACAATATTGGTGAGGTTATCAGGAAATGTCTTCACATCTACTGTGGAGAAAATGATTTAACATGGTATTTCTAGATGGAAAAATTTCAAACTATTAAAATTTAATTCTATATGCTAGTTTTTCAGAAGTTCTACTTCCTTTACCTATACTCACATAGCTATACAAGCCTTACTGTCATCTTTAATCATCATTATTCAGTCGATACTACTACTGTTATCTATTGAGCTATTATCTTTGTTTACAGCATCATTCTAAGTATTTTTTTTGCCTTTGCAAAACAATTAAAAGGATAAATAATAAAATTTCACACTTGAATTTTCAGCATCACACTGCCGACATTCGGGAAACAGTTTAACATCACACACTGCTAATTAGAGGAGAGGACAGAAACATCCAATATGGATGCCCTCATTCTACCAGTCCAGCTTGACACCTTTCCTGCATCCCATTCCCCAGGTAGAATGTGGAGGTCAGGAATGCAAATTCTGGAAACTAACTTCACCACTTGACTTCCAGCATTGAGGGAGCTTATCTTTGATGTGTTACCACACTTCTCTTTGGCTCAGATTCCTAAAATAAGAAATGTGGTTTATTTTAATTATAATTCATCTTAAGCAATACAAAACAAGGAGACGAGAGCTTGGTATGTTAAGCAAGTAAATTTTGGTTGTCCTAGTTTAGTTGTTAAGAGAGAAGAATAGTATTCCACATGTCCACTCTTACCCATGGAATTAGGCACAGAGATTCTCTATGGTAATTATTCATTACAGACTCTCTGGTTGTCAATCATTCATTGCTATCGTTCAATAATTTATTATGTGCCATAATAGGACATTGTATGCTGAGCCATATGAAGTTGCACTTTTATGTGGAAGAAATCAACAAAACATTGGCAATTTCAATCTTAAATTACGTTTAATTATCTCCAATTTCACTGAAACTGGAATTAACTAATGTGTCCCATAAACCCAAATGCTTTCTAAACATATTTGTTTGTATGTATGCTAAATGTATAGCAGAAGATAATTTTTGGACATACCTGGAAACTGAAGTTAATGTTTACTTATTCATGTTTTTCCCAATGTAGCATGCAACTGCCATGGAAAAGCTGAAGGATGCTACTATGATGAAAATGTCGCCAGCAGAAATCTGAGTTTGAATATACATGGGAAGTACATCGGAGGGGGCGTGTGCATTAACTGCACCCAGAACACAGCCGGGATCAACTGCGAGACGTGTACTGATGGCTACTTCAGACCCAAAGGGGTAAAGTATGCTTTCCTGTCCTAAAGTGTTATTTTTGGTTCTTCATAATGCAAAAGGTGCAGAAAAATAATTTGCACAGCGTCTCTAAAATGTCAAATTTCAAATTCTAATGGGAGACTCAGAACTTTTCATAATTAAAATGATACAAATCTAAGCATGTGAAAGGAAACATTCCCATTACTCCAGAAAATTCCACTGTGAATCATTTCAGTCAATCCCCACCCCCAAAAAACTGTGTTCTGGTTTTTAGAACATGAATTAATTTTACTATTTAATTAACTTCATATAAATGAATTTATGTGTGTCATACTAGTTTGTGTCTTTACTCTTTTGTTTACAATGTTTTAAGATTTACTCATGATGTATGCACATTGGGTAATTCTGTATTAAAATTTCACATGACTACATAAAATTCATTCCTTCCATTGTTTTCAGTTATTTTCTGCTATAAGAAACATTATGCAAGTTTTTTTATGGTTATTTAAAAATTTACCTTGTACAAATGTGTAGGAATAAAATGAGCTTCTCAACAGTATGTATATATTTAACTTTGCAATCAACAACTGAAATTTTGCTGAATTAGTAAAAATATTTTACATGTTCACCAAAATATCAGTTTTTTAGATGTGTTCTGGTTGTGTCTATCATCACTAATATATAAGGTTGATGACCTTTTTCACTACTATACATACTAATGGTAATGGAGTGGCATCACATTATGACATGAATTCTCACCTTAAATGTTTGTTGGCTATTACTGTTACCTTTGCTCATGAAGTATCTATTAAAGTCAAGATATTATTATTGCTAGGGATTTAGCTCAGTGGCCTGTGTGCCTGCCTGGCAGGTGCAAGATTGTGAGTTCAATCCCCAGTACAAAAACAAAAACAAAAACAAAAACAAAAAAAGGTATTATTATTTATTTTAGAAACTTTTTGTTTTAACTTTTAGAAAAAAATTAAAGTACATCTTTGTGTAAGGTATGCAATAATGACTGAGATTTAAATCGTTGTTTAAATCAATAGTTTCAGCATCATGTAATGTGATCATGTTATAGGGATCAATTTCTGCAAACTCGATTCGTTTTCTCTGTTCATCTTTTACTAATTTCATACTATCTTGACTATATTAGCTTTAATAAACAGGTATAAGTAATGAAACTGGGTTAGTTTTACATTTCAGTTTGGACATTGATTTCTTTATAGTATTTTTTTGCATTTCCATATTACAGAAAATATTTGGGGTTGTTGTTTGGAATCTGTACAAATATGGAGAGAATTAGCAGCATCATAATCTTGAATTATTTAATCAAAAAACAGTGTATTTGTGTATCTATATCTTTTGTAACTATTCATAATATTATTTTTTCAGTTAGAGAGTTTGTATCTTGGTTAAATCTGATTTTCAGTGTTTCGTTTTGAATTATTGTAAACATTATTTCTAAAGTATTTTCCAATTTTTTCACAGTATATTAGAAAAATTTTGAATACTAAGTTTATGTTCTATATTTGTTCAAAATTCATTTATTGGTTCTTATTGTTTTAAACTAGACCCTTTAGAAGTATGCCCATGAAGTCCCACATACAAATAAAGTCAAACTTGCTTCTTTCCTTACAATTTTTATGGCAATGTTAAGTAAAAATGGTGAGAGAGAACATTGTTTATTTTGTTCTCGATCTTATAAGGAAGGACAATAATTCACTGTGAGCTGTAGAATTTTAATGGACGCCCTTTATCAAATATGGCAACTTCCCTACTATTCCTAGGTTGCCAAGAGTTTTTATTATAAAGAGTTTTTACATTTTGACAAATATATTTCTGCTCTGCTGGAATAAATATAAGTATTTTTCATCTCTTAATGTGGTCAATTACATTGATTTATAAAATATTAAATTAGTTTTGCATTTGTGAATTCAACTCCAAATAATTTTGAATATTACCATTTTTATGTGTTGGATGATTTTCTTTAGTGAAGAATTGCTGTATCTTTACACAGAGATATTGGTCTATAATCTCATTTTTTTGTGTCTTTATTTCTGTGTGGTATACTAATCTCAAAAAATAATTTTGGGAAATGTTTTCTCTTCCTCTTGTAAAATTATTTATATAAAATCGAAATTAATTCTTTTTAAAATGTTTCATACAATTTTAAGATAGAATTCCCTGGTGAAATTACCCATACTTCTTACTTTCTTCATATAAATGTTTCACATTCATTCAATGATTATTATATACAAGGTTAGGTAGGTTATATATTTTTTCATAAGTTAAATTTGATATGTTGCATTTTTAAAAGTACTTATTTCATCCAAGCAGTCAAAATTTTGCTATAATTTTTTTTAAAATTTCTTTACCTTTCTGAAAGTATAGAGAATCTCTACTGATATTATCTCCTTAATTCCTAAAAGTTTTACATTTTATTTTTTCTTTCTATCAATTTTCTTAATCTTTTAAAAATATTTTGTCTTTTTCTCTATTTACTGATAAGCTGCTCTTAAACATATCTACAGTCATTTTATGTTCAAATTTCTTGTTGTTTTACTATGTAGCAATTTGGAAATACATTGACTTTAAATCTCTTTTCTTTTATAATATAATGATTTAAATATAAATTCCCTTCCTAATTAGTTTTTTAGTTGCTTCCCATGAATTCAGAAATGCTTTACATTCTTATATTCAGTAGCACTTATTCAAAAGTAATTTTGAATTTCTTTTGTGAATTTTTCTTTGTTAGTTTTCAAATAGTCTTTTTAAATGTCATGTTTTTATTGAGTTCTGTATGACTAATTTATGTTCTGATAGCATATTGTGTAACTCATCAAACTTTTAAAATTTATTGCGGTGTAGTTCAAGACTCAGTCATAGTCTCTTAGTGAGCCAACACATACATTTGAAGTTAGGCCTGAACTAGATAACTGCCATAAGTACAGTATTTGTCCAATTTACAATTGTGGATTCCTCCCTTTCATTTTGTTGTACTTCTTCATGACTGAGTAGTACTCCATGATTTTCAGTGGTAAACAACCACATCTTCTTTATCCATTCATTGGTTGATGGGCATTTGGGCCATTTCTAAGATGTGACTGTTAAAAGCTGTGCCACTATAAACATGTGTGTGCATATATCAATGTGGTATGATGCTTTTAACTCTTTTGGGAAGATATCAACAAGGGGAATTGCTGGATCAAATGGAACCTCTAGTTTTAGTTTTCTGAAGAATATCCACACTGATTTCCACAGTGGTTGCACCAGTCTAAACTCCCACCCAAAGTGGAGACGAGTTCCTTTTTTCTCATGACACACACACTTAGAATCTTTCATATCTGTGTATTTTTATATCATATAACATTATCAGGGACCCTTGCAGTGAATTCCTAATTTCCTGCAGGGGAAAGAGAAAGTGCAAGAAGAATGTGCAACAGACAAATAGCAATACAACAGGGATCTGGGATGACCAGTGTTTGTGGGAAATAGAAGGCCACAAAGCAGCCAGAACCTCGGTATTTATTGATCACATTCACGCTGAGGAAAATGGTGAGGGCGTTGCAGCTGGATGTGTTAGATAAGTGACTTGGCAGGCTTGTAAAAGAGGGAACAAAGCATTCTTGCAAAAGGAGCTAGATTCTGGGTGCAATTATAATAAGAGTAGCCTGTTTAAAAAAAAAAAAAAAGGTAACCTCTTTTGTAGCCAATTCAGGTAAGGAATTTTCACTGGAGTCACACAGGCCTCAGCAGAGACCTTATCTCAGAGCCCCACAGTCTCACAGCCCACCTCTCTGGGCTCACCTGTGGCCGTTGGTGGGGTGGGGAAATGGTAGCCCACGCTCCATCTGCTTGCTTCTGTGAAGACACGTACACAAGTCCAGCCAGACTCCTTGACTAAAACTCAAAACTAGTTTAGGGAAATCATCTTTACACCAGCCTGCACTGCTCATAGCTGAATAACGTCACAGCTGGGTTTGAGGGAAATCGATGTGGCGGTTCTCCACATGACTAGACATTTTAATAGTTATAAAGATCTCTACTTAATCTCAGATGAACTTTTGCTCCTAAAATCTACTTCCCTTCTTAGTAATAGAGCTATAAGTGCTTTCTTATGCTTTCTCAATTTCTTACTTTGAACCTATCATTAGCTTTATTGAAAAGCAGATTTCTTATAAATATAACATGGACGCAGGCTTTCTTATCTTATCACTATCTTTTTAAATTGTATGTTTAGTTTCTGCCAGTGATGGCAAACTGTTTAGAGCTTTGAGTGATATAAACAGCTCACTGCAGCATGGGTGCTGTAGGTTCTTCACCAATGCTCTATATCTACATAATGTAATTAATATTATGTTTGGGTTTTTGCTATGTTTTTTTCCATAAAAGTCTTGATTTTTTATTATATTATTTGTGTTAAACAAATACTTTTTAGTACTTTATTCCTGCTATCATATTGTTAGCTCTACCCCTTTGTATTATCTTTTTTAGTTTATGCATTAGTGATAATACACATTCTTAATAATCATTTCTTGTTCAGAGTCCCTAAAATTCTGCAACAGTTTAGTTTTATCTATACCTACATTTTGGTGTCTGTTTTCATATAATGCACATAAGCTCCCAGTAAAATCTAGTAATTTTTCTTTGAACTGACTTTTTCCAAGAAATACAGAAAAGAAAATGATAGTTTTACACTATATATATTTTCCCCCAACCACTTCTAGTAATATTTAGTTTATCTTCACATCTATTTAATTTTGCTTGAAGACTTCCTTTTAGCATTTTTTTGTAGTGCAGAATACTGGTGACAAGTTCTCCCAGATTTTTAAAATCTGAAAATGGCTTTCCTCTCATTGTCAAAGGTTATTTTCATTGTGCATACACTGTAGGTATTTGCTTCGTAGCACTGTAAGAAGCAGTACTATTTCATTGACTCTTCAGAGAGGGCAGCCATCATTTGTATCTTTGTTCTTCTATGTGTAGAACATAGTACATAATGTATCTTTGTTTTAGTTACCTTCTGTTAGCTGAGAATGCCCAGCCTCCACAACTCTTAGGAGGAAAACTTTGTTTTGGCTCACATTTGTAGGGGCTCCAGTCCATAGTGGTCTGGCTCCAAGGGAGGAAGGCATGGCAGAGCAGGTAGTAGAGGAACAAGGGAGCACAAAGTAGAGAGAGAGAGAGATCAAGGGAGAACCAGGGAGATAGACCCTTCCAGGCCACTGCCCCAGTGACCCATTCCGCCAACCAGTCTTCACTTCCCAACACTACATTTAACTATCAGCTGATCAGTGGACAAATCCATGTGTAAGTATTATACCCCCATGATCCAATCACCTCCCCAAAGCCTCCCCTATGAACTAATAAAGCTTCATGGGAGTATCCAGATACAAATCATAACAATCTCAAGCTTACTAATTTCAACATACTCTCTTTGCATGTGCCGGTCAGGAATTGTGTCATTAATTGGAAAACTGGTATTTAGACCAATCTAGTCTATGACCTGTTTGTACATGGTCTGTAGGCTAAACCTTTTATTATTATTATTATTATTATTGCATTTGTAAAAATTTGTTAGAAGAGAAATAGGAAGAGAGGAAAACAGGTGAGGGATAAAAAAGGGAGGAGAGAGATTTTATTTGACATACAAAACCACATCTCGCTATTTATCTCTGCAAAATATATTCCAACCTCAGTTAGACTCTGATGTGTTTATATTTGATCTCTTTGTGATTATCTTGTTCAATTCACTAAGCTTTGTGGAACAATAAACTGAGAGTTAATTCTACACTTAGAAATTTTAGATCCTAGTTCCTGAAAAATATTTTTTGACCCATGTTTTCTCTTTGCCTTCTGACAGTCCAACTGCATGCATGTCATGTTGCTGGATTGTACTTGATAGGTTAATGAGGCAGTGATTTTATATTTAAAAGCTTTTTCTTTCTCTATTCTTTATATTTGATTATTCATCTGCCATATGTCATTACTTTGAAGTGTTTGCTTCTTGTCATTTGTAATCTGACATTAAGCACAGCCAGAGAATTTTAAAATTGAGATACAAGGGTTGATCAGAAATATAGTGTGGTTTAGGTATCAAAGAATTTTTTTTTTTTTTTTTTTTTTTGTGGCACCGGGGATTGAACTCACAGCCTCACACCTGCCAGACAGGTGCTTAAGCCACTGATCCAAACTCCCGGTCCTAGTTTTTTGAGGCAGGGTCGCACTATGTAGCTCAGGCCTGCCTTGCGCTGGCATTGTAGCCCAAGCCGGCCTTGAACTCACAACACTCCACCTACCTCAGCCTCCCGAGTGCTGGGATTAAAGGCGTGCGCCACCGCGCCTGGCCTTCAAAGAATATTGTTATAGTAAAAGTTCCATCGCTATTAATTGCCCTCAACCCCTTTACTGCCCCTCCCCCATTTGAAACACAATTATCCCATTGTTCTTGTCACTTTGTGAGGAAGTTCTGGACAGCCTTCGAGTGTCTTTACAAGGTGTGAAAAAAATAGGGTGAATCAAGTGCCCTGTGCCACCCAGTGAAAAGGTATGCTTCAAAATATGTTACGTTCTCGTGAAAGAGGGCTCCCAGAACCGCTCTAGAAAGTGGCAAGAGTGTTGGGATAAGTGTATTTGAAGCGAGGGAGGTGTTTTGAAGTGAATTGATAGCAATGTGTCTTTTACTGTTATAAATTGTTAATATTTAAACATTCACTGTATTTCTCCATCACACCTCATATGTACTTTTGACTCTCAGGAATTATGTTTCTTATAGTTTCTGTTTCTCTGCTGAAATATTTCATACATTCACTCAGTAAAAGTATTTGCTTCCTTTATATTTTGGATATATTTGTGATACCTGCAATGACACTTCAAAATGTGTTATTTTCAATACCTGGTTCATTCCATGGTCTACTTTTATTGACTTCTCTGTATTAAATAAGTACCACATTTTTATTTATTAATTAATTTATTTTATTTGTTATAGTGAGGATTAAATTTGAAGGTACTCTATTACTGAGCTACTTTCCCAGCCCTTTTGTTTTGCTTCATTTATTTTTTTTAACTTTGAGACAGAGCCTAACTAAGTTGCCCCATGAACTTGAATTTAGAATCTTTCTGCTTAGCCTGCCCTAGGGGCTGGGGTTACAGGTGCATAGCACTGCATCTGATGTAATTACTGTTTTTAAGGGGCATTCTGGATAACACAGTGTAGGGACCTCATGTTCTGTTATCTTCCTGTGGAGGTTTTGAGTTGTGCTCTGATTAGTAGTAAGCTTACTGAGTGACACTTGAAACTTGGGGAGGTTTTATTTTATTTGTTAGAACACAGAGAAAACTCGGGTTATGTATTTAACTTTTCTAACTTTGTTGTTTTAAACTCCATTTTCTGTTCATTTTATGGTGGGAAGCACCTGAAAACTTTTCTCAGCCTATTCAGCTTTCCAGCATTACTTTCCCCTGCATTCCTTGGCATTTCTAGCGTGTATCTATCCAACAATGGATTGTTAAGCATTTGACAGGAGCAGATAGGAAGAATATTCATCTCTGAGGATGGATATTCATCTATGTGGTTTTTTTCTTTCAAACATCACATTCTTCTGGTTTCTGCCTGCTAGTCATTATTCACACAGGTCCTCAAATAATTTAATTTATATGTTTTGGCCAGGATTTGTAATTCATCATTGTCATTTGATGATATATTATTCTCATACAAGACACACTACTAAATCAGACCTGGAAGCTTGATCAAGTTTTTATTACAAGTCAAATAATTAAGTGAATCTGCATGAGATTTTGATGTTTTGGTACTTGTAAAAATACTTTTGCTAAATGGATATTTTTTATATGCAAGTATTGCAAGCACTTAATATTTGGGAAAGATTCTAAAATGCTATGAAAATAAACTTTTGTGCACTGGAACATAACTTATTTCTATGACATTTTAAAAATTGTTTTCTCAAAATTTGATTTTACATTTGTGTACTAAATATGTAAATTTGTTTGATATGTGTATATATTTTATATGTGAAA
Organism: Dasyprocta punctata; assembly: GCA_004363535.1. NCBI lineage: Eukaryota > Metazoa > Chordata > Mammalia > Rodentia > Dasyproctidae > Dasyprocta > Dasyprocta punctata. The sequence goes on from RJWM01021563.1 coordinate 9,308, forward strand.
TATATACAATACTTTATTTAGAGGGCTGTCTTATAATCCCAATTATTATTTTGATAAAATTAAAAATCAATGTAGGCATATTTGCAGAATCTTACAGATTAGCTTTTTTGGTAAGCAGTCTAATTCAAGCAAATTTTTCCAATTACTACAGACATTATAGTGGGTGGAAGGCTTTGGCTCATTGAAGCTCATCATTGAGATCATAAATCATATTCCTAAGAGTCAATTTTTTATCCAAAACAACAAATTGTACTATGTCACAGCTTTTTTTTTTTAAATGTCCTGGTGTTTTCTCTGGGTAGAAAGCCTTTCTTCTCCCAATTCTACTTTTAAATTTCTATTCATGTTTGAAGCTCTCATAAAAATGTTAGTTTTTCTGCAAAACACTGCTTGACTTCCTTATGTTCTAATAGTCTTCCATTTTTTTCACCCCATGGGCTCTGTTTGTGTGTCTTTTTTAATACTTGGCATATTCTTTTTAGTCATTGCCTTTCAAAACTTGATCCTGTAAACTTAAGGCAGGGACCAGGACTACAGTCTGTGCTGTGCATAATCCTTATTTCATAATCAGAGAAATGAATGTGCTTGAACAAGTAATGTTTTTGAAACTGCTCTGTTAACTTATTTGATCCACATTCAATCAACTGTAAACAATCATATGTAAACAACTCAGTTTTAATGCCCTTAAGTGTATCAGTTAACAAGTTTTCACTGGTAAATGATATACACACACACACACACACGTATACACGTATACGTATATGTATGTACTTACATGTACATGTATGCATTTTGATATATGTATATAGGTGTATACGCTTCATTCAATACCATTTCAGTATTTCTTGTACATCTAATTTAGTTCTTGTTCTTTTTCTATTCTGTCTGGAAAAGCACATGTTATATGTACATTATATGAGCATAGTTTAAATTCATTTAATTAAAATAAAGCAGTAAAATCTACTACTTATCTTATGTATTTAATGTATACTGGTAGTCTTATGAGCTGCTTAATATGTTATTCCTTTTAATTTTAATTTACAGAATATTTTTGTAGTTGTTTTTATTATCCTTATATTACAAGGAAGTAAATAAATTGCACAGCGCCCCCTAGCTAGTAAGCAGCCATACTGGGATAGGAGTTCAAGTTTTCTAAATTACAGTTTCTATGTTTTCCTCTCCAGTTACACAACCTCTTAGAAAACCAATTTTTAATTCAAAGATTTAATAGTATTTTAGTGCACTGTCTTGGTTACTTTTTTCATGTTGCCGAGACAAAACACCTGATGCCCAAAATTAAGGAAGGAAAGGTTTATACTCAGCTGGCTGCAAGGCAGTGTGGTGTGGCGGCGAAGGGTGGGCAGCCATTCATGGCAGCCACAAACAACAAGGCACTAACCAGGAAAAGAGAGCAAGACACACCTTCTTCCCATCCTAACACTGTCTACCAGCTCCATCCCTGGGCAGGTGCAGCACTCACACCACCAATCTCAGCACTAGACAACAAACCAATCACGAACGCCAGACTCAGCCCTGTCCATGATTACATGAGGCTTAAGTGGGGGCCATCTGACCACACTATAACATGCATCAAACATAAATTTGTGTTTAAACAATCATATTATAATCAATGTGAAAGAGTTTCTTAAAATTAAATTGAGCAGAAACTTTACATTGCTAATTTTGAGCAATATTGTAGTAAAAAGCAAAACATACAGGAAGACTTTTTATGGAGTGTCATTAGACTATACAAACAAATATCATTTCTCCTTATTATGATAATAATACTCTGGTGATAAAAGGTGGATGGATCCTTAAATGTTAAGGCTTCAAAGCTTTTTATCATCAATTTCTTCTAAAAATGCAGTGAAGGATAGAAAGACATGAAACTTGTGTGACAAAATCTTGATAGTTCTTGAATCTAGGTAGCAAATGTGAAGAGTTTATTGTCCCATCTTCTTTACTCTGTGTATATATTTAGAATGTTAGATTTTAGAAATTGCAAACATATATTAAGGGTAATGTTTCATAATTTTCTCAAAATAATTTATTATGTATTATGAAACTAATGCAGCCTTAAAGTTTGCTGAATTGAAAAATGTTGTTATTTTTATTGCATTTGACTGAAAGCATTTTAAAATTTCTGTTAGGTGTCACCAAATTATCCAAGACCATGCCAGCCTTGTCACTGCAATCCAATTGGCTCCTTAAGTGAAATCTGCATCAAGGATGAGAAACGCGCCCGCCGAGGTGAGGACTGCCGCAGGGCTCTGGGAGAGCACCTTCAAAGCCCGTATGGTCTGTGCACATGATGAGCTCTCATAATTTTGTCTTTATAGAAGTCTTGACTCCAGAAGCCAGTTCTTTACTCTCTTAGTAATTAAGTTTATATTTAATTGTAATGTTTTAAAAAAACAAAAAGAGTCTAATCATTTGTGCATGCATGGGTGTGTCTACATGTATGTGTGTATTTGTGCGTCTGTGTGTGTGTGTACAGTTGGGTCACTCATGATAGGGATAAATTCTGGCAAATGTGTCATTAGGTGAATTTGTTGTTGTTTCAATGCCATGAATACACACAATATAACTTCATTGGGTGGCCAGGTGTGGTGGCTCATTCTTGTAATTCCAGCACTTGGCAGGCTGAGGCAGGATTGTTTTGAGTTCGAGACTAGCCTGGGCTACAAAGTGAGCTCAGGGCCAGCCTGAACTGTATAACGAGACCTTGTCTCAAAAAGCCAAAAAACAAAACACACCAAAAAAACAAAAAATAAACAAACAAAAAAAACTTCACTGGGTGATACAACCTTACAAGACCATTGTTGTATACAACATCTGTCATTGACCAAACCAGTGTGATGTTATGCATGACTGTGTGTATGTATCTATAAGGAGGGGGTGGACAATCACAAATCCATGCATCTATAAACTTTTTATATCTTATTTATTTATTCAACGGTTTTGTAGCTTCTGTGAATTCTAGAGTAAAATGGCAGCACTCACTGAAGGGCATGTGATTCAATGGGAAGTAAATCGAGATCTGATCTTGAGATGTAAGCAATAAATTAGAGAGCAAGAAATGTTGTCTCAGGGACTAAAAAATGTAACAGTTATGAGTTAAAGAGGAGAAGGAGGCTGACACTAATTTAAACCAAATACTTTGTGTAATGGAATTCACGATGAACTCTAAACATTAAGGAATCCAATGCCAACATCACTCTTTACTATAAAATGTTTGAGAGCTACTTCCAAGGCATTTAGGTGCCAAGTTCTGTAGGAAATTCATAACATGTATCTGGAATGGTTTCTTTATGTCTCAAAGAGTGAATTCTTGTCTTCTTTGAAAAGCCTAAAATAAATCATGACTACAGTATAGGCTTTCCCCCTAAGATTTGCTCCTTTGGCATAGTTTAGCCTGCCTGCTTTCTTTATAAGATTTTAGGTTTATCAATTTAAACTCTGGTGTGGTTTAATATATAAATGATGAATTGCTGTCTTAGTCACTTTCTTGTCACTGGGATACAATATCTTACATTCACCAATTAAAGGAGGACAGGCTTATTGGGGCTGACATTTTTGGTCCATACTCTGCTGACTCCAAGGCAGGACAGCGTTGCAGAGGGGCGGAGGAGGGGAAAAGCTGCACCTCTCACAGCACTGAGGAAGTGAAGAGAGCAGGAAGCAGACAAGGAGGGGGACGCACCCTTCCGGGGAGCATCCTGGGTGCTATGACCTGCTGCCTCTTAGCACTAGACCCCATCTTTTAACACCAAATCAGCTCCAGCACCCCTATGATCGGGTCACCTTCCACCAGCCTCTACCTTTACCATCATCACACTTTGGGAGGATGTTCTTGACCTAAACCCTAACTATTACTGGGTCGTCTTTTTTCATTTTAAGCCTCCTCTTTCATAGCAAAAACTAAATCACAGTGTTAATGACAGTAATGTCATTTTGACTTCCTCTTTTAAAATAAGTACATTGTCATTGCAAAGTTACAAAAGTAGAAATGTAAAAAACAAATGTATATAATTCAGTGGCAATTTAGAAGATACTAGTGTTAACATTTTTGTATAATTTTTCACAATGCATAGAGAATTTTTGATATTGCTCCTTTTTTACTTTGCATGCTAAATTTTCTTCAGTCTCTTAAGTTTCCTGAAATCTGGTTCCAATACCTAAAAAAATACATCAGAAAATGTTTGTATCTAGCTATCTACCAATTCAACTTTATATTATCAAACATTCATTTTTTTCCTAATTTTTGTTTGTTGCAACCAGTGCTTTAATGAAGATCTTTGTATACTAATATTTTATGGCCATAAAATAATACAGAGTAAAATAAATTTTTAACAAGGAAAATAAACTGTTAAGTAGTAGTGTTCTCTTCTACTTCTTTACCACCCCCCATCTCCTTTGCAATTTAACTGTAGAAAGCCATTTTTCCTACTCAGTTCCTGAAAACCACCTCCAATCTTTAAATGGTGCTTGGGAGGGGAGGGCAATGGGAGGAAATAAAACAGACAAATCAAGGTATATCATGTACAGATAGATACAAATTTCCTATGATGAAGGTGATCATTGTACACATCTAAATTGTACCAATGAATTTAATTAAATTCAAGCAGAAAGGATGAACTTGAGGGGCTAGGGATATATCTCAGCAGCACAGCGCCTGCTTGGCAAGCTTGAGTTAAATTCCTGGTACCAAATAAATAAATAAATACTAATTTAAAAGGATAAATTTCAAAAACAAAACAGAATGTTTTCATATTGATTCCACCTTGAGAGAAACAAAAATATTTTGTTCAAATTGCATCTGTCCTCTCTATCATCCCTACATTTCTAATATATATCTCTTCAATGATATCTTCAGCATGTTAAATAGAAAGCTTTAAGATACTAAGTTTAGGCCTTGTCTCCTGAGGTCTAATATATATGATGACAAGAATACTGTCTTTTACTTTTCCGAGCCCTTTCCAGTTGTCTCTCACAAATTTATCTTTTCAAACAGATAAAAAATCACTTTTAGACCAAAGATCAATTCTTACCATTTTAAAATTGAAATCTAATCAGGATTTACAATGTAATTAAATTCGTATTATACAATAGAAACCTGAGTTGCAAAACTGAATACATTCATGTAATGCCTTTCACCTGCATGCTTAGTCTGAGCTGTTGATCTCTTTAGGAAAAAAATCTAGCATATGGATTAATGGTCTGAACTACTTAATCAAGTTGTACAAACAGTAGAAATTACATATCTTGATTGGCATTGATTTAAAGATATATAAATGTATTTCTTCTGTGAATTTTGTTTCCTTTATTTTCTTTCAGTGTGAGGTAGATAGATTTTTTTCCTCCTTCTCTGTATGAGTGCTCTTAAGATTAAAAATAATAAGAGGGGCTGGAGATGCATCTCAGTTGTAAAGTTCTTACTTAGTATGTGCAAAGCCCTGGGTTCTATCCCTGGAAACACAGAATATAGAACAAAACAAAACAAACACCTAACACACTTGTTAGAAACAATTTCTAGATTTGCTTTGTGTCTCATTATTGTGGATAAGAATTTCTAGCATATAGAATTGAAATATTTTCATAAAATTGGCCTTAAATTTCAGATAATCTTCTTCAGTTGTTATAATGACACTAAATACAATCATTATGCACTTTAACATTCCTCTATTGGATTTCTTACATGCTCTTAAAATCCCAAAACTCTTATCTATCATGAGATTAGATTAATGTATTTTTTGCTTCATTTGCATGATTTCACTTAAAAACAATTTTATGAATACAATCTGGAATTTATCTTGATATGTTTATAAGGAAAATTTCTACCTATATTTTGTTTTCAAATCATGTCTTTTTGTTCGCTGACATTATCTCTGTAACCATAGTTTTTCACTATATATCAGTCTATTGTACTACTATTCCTATAACCAAGAGATAAATTGTAGTTTTTGTATTTGTTGGTAGATGCTTGCAGTGTACAATGATAACTGCACATTCACTGTGGGGAACTGGTACATATATATATATAACGTATCTTAATTGTTTTCATTCCACTTTCCTTCTCCTTCCTCTTTCATTATATCTCTTGGTCCCCTTTCCATTTGCAAAAGAACTATCTTCATGTTTCCTATAATTATATTTACTTTATGTTCTGCATCTCTTAGTAGCACTCTGCTATCTGTCTGAATGTTATTCTGTGGCACGATTTTCCTACTCACTGTTGCTACAGTGCCATTTTCTTATGTGTTTCATTATTACAGGCGTATTTTGTGTACATGTGTATATACATGCCCTAGTTCAAGTTTTCAGAGGCCTTCAATTTACATGAGAGTCTCTGGTCTGACTTACTTAACTTTTACAGGTCTTAGGACTTTCCAATAATTATTGTTTCGTAAACATGCCCCACAAGCTATAATTTCCCAGAATTTGATGGTCCACTCCACAAAAGACACTGGCTTGTAAGCCGAGTGACCATCTAGAAGTCAGTTTTGTAGCCTGTCATCTTCAAAGGTATTTTTTCTTTGTTTTACTACAACACAATCATTCAATCATCCACCAATATATCTCTGTATTTGTTATTTCATTATGAACAGGAGTGGGCCTGTAGTCTATAAAATTTCCAAATGCAAGTTGGATAGGCGTTTAGTATTTCATGGTGACTTCATTTCTGGAAAGTTTAAAAATTTCAAATTAAAAATATAAAATCTTAAAATATATAAAAACTTAAAATTTATGCATAATTATTGGGCATTATGGAATAATTCAACATATGTATATTTTATTTAATGTTTAAGGTTTCACATATCTGTCTCCACAAATATACTTTTATGGTGAAAACATTGAAACTCTTCTTCAGGCTTATTTGAATATATAATGCATTATGGTTATCTATAGTCATTTTACTCTCAATAACTTATCAGAACTTCTTACTATAACTTAAAAATGGAAACATTACACATGTTAATTTTTAATGATTTGAAAATCTTTGTTGCAATACATTATAGTAGCAGATTTCTTTTCAATTTGATCTGTGAAAGTGATACATAAAAAATTAACTTTATTGTCCACCACAGCAGATCATATCTGTAATCTCAGCATTCTGGGAGGTCGAGGCAGGAAAATTGCAAGTTCATGGGCAGCCTGAGTAATTTAGCAAGTTCATAAAACCCTGTCTCAAAATAAAAATGTTTTTTAAAAAAGGACTGGGGATGTAGCTCAATATGAAAGTCTTGAATTCAACTTCCAGTAATGAAGAAAAAAAAGAACTTGTTAATATTAAACCGTATTTATATTTTCAGAAGAAATTTTATTTGACCTTCATGAAAAGACATTTTAATGCACTTTAAGATTCAGTTTGGTGGTTATTCTACTTACAGTTTTCTCATCTGCATTTATAAGTTCAGCTGTCTGTGGACCTGACACCTGCCAGTCATGCTACCTGGGAACATCAGGTTCTATGTGTCTTAGTCTCTGCATTAAAATGAGAAAAACTTAATAGTGTTTACCTCACTTTGATGTATTGCTTACTGACTTAACCCATGTCTTGTATATATAATGTTAAATAAATAAATAAATAAAAAATATGTTCAAGTGTTAGCAACAATTGTCTTTATTTTGGCTTATCTTTGCTGTATCTTGATATAGGAGATTACTAGCTTCATAAACTCAGTTACTTACCTCTCCGTTTTTTATGCCTATAAGAGTTCGAAACATTGAAAGTAATTTATAAATATCACCTGATATTAAAAATTTTGACATAATTCTTTAATAATATATCCCGTTTTCACATCCCAATCAGGTTGAAGATTTGCTTTTATTACTTTTCAAATCTCCCTTCTGTCTTGTGTTCATTTTGTGTTTTCCCTCATTTTATAATTACATGATTCAAATTGTACTTAACCATTTTTTGGAATACTGGAATGACCTAAGCCTTTTGATTGCTGTTTTTCTTTTTTTTTAAATTATAATGGATATTGAATTTCATCAATGATTTCTACACATGAATTGATATATTTGTAAATCATGAGATTTTACTTGTTTAGGCTTTTTTTTTTTGTGGCACCAGGGATCGAACTCACAACCACACACCTGCCAGGCAGGCACTTAAGCCACTAAGCCAAACTCCTGGCCCTATGATTACTGTTTTTTCATATCCAATAAACACTGCTAAATTTCTTCCTCATTAATATCATATTCTATTTAGAAGACTATTGTCCTTTCATTAAATTTGCAACAGGAGATTTTTTTTTCTCTTTAACCCAAGTGCTTTAGAGATACTTATTTGTTAATTTTATGGTGGTTGACATTTTTATAACATTTAATCATATTTGAAATTCATAATTGATCTTAATGTATTGTAGGATTTGATATTGATCTAGAAATACAGTAGTAATTTAAGAAAATAAGTGTTACATATCTTCTGCCTTGACAAACAAACATGCTGTAGATTAATAAATAATAAGCTATGTTACATATTTATATACTATGCAATATATAATTCAACATTATTAGATTATTTAAATTTTGTTTTCCCCAATTTTGTATAGATATTTAGTTTAATTGTTGGCCATTGATTTTGACCAAGTTTCATATTTCCAGTATCTTTCATATGTTTTGAGTTCATAATTACTACTTGTTTGAGTCATAAATATAACAATATAAATCATTTAATGCATCTTTATTAATAGAAAGTGAGAATGTATCATATACAATCTACACATGACCATGATTTATGTTACCATAACTGTTTCTTTCTATCATACATACTTTCTTAACATAATGTCCTTATGTGTTTAATATTTCCAATCATTTTGCACATCCCTATTACACATTACAGTACAGACTTGTAATAGGAATAGCGGTACTGTTTACAGTAGGTAGCATCTTGACATTATTCCTGTTGTTCAATGTAAAGATTTCCACAATCAGGTATTCTTCCTTTTGTTCTACCTTCCCTTTTGTCTGATAGACTATGTTTTATTGATTTGTCTTACCTTTTTCAAAATTTTAAAAATCTATTAACTTTATTCATTTATTCTGCATCTTTTTTCTAGTAAGAAACAGTAACAATAGGTAACATCTTTCATGGTAGTATTAATGAAGAGATTAAATATTTCATGGGAATAATGATTTTGTTTTACATCTCTCTTTGCATAAGTGTTTGACAAAGGAAATTTAAACTGCGTTTATATCCCTCTTCTATTTCTAATACCCAAAATATCCATTCCCATGAACACATTTATTCTTTTCTCTAGTTAATACTAAGGTGGCATTGCCCTTAGATTATGATTGTTAAATTGCTGGTTAAGAAGTACACCTGTATCTCTAAGTGTCTTTTCCACTTGTGATATTATGTTGGAGGAGACTCATTTTTTGAGCCTTCGGATATGCACAAGTTCCTGTTTATTCTTCTCTGTATAGCGTTTAAGACAGTTATTCTCTCATTATTGTCCAGCTTTTCTAGAGCCTTGGAATGTGGTGGCTGTAGTGTTGTAGATGATTTGAGATTTCATCTTTCTCTTCATTCTTAATGTTCTACGGGTTCTCATAAGATTCTATGTCAGCATAAATATGGCAAACTTCTCTTTAAACTCCTCACACTTTGATTTTAACATTATTGATGTGTATCGAGAATCTGATCTTTGGGTAAAATATGTTTTTAAAGGATATTAGAAATTGAAACCTTAAGAAGTAAAACTGTGTGTTTATTTTTAGACTATTGATGTATGGTATCTCTTCGTATAGGTTTGGCACCTGGATCCTGTCATTGCAAAGCTGGCTTTGGAGGGGTGAGCTGTGATCGGTGTGCCAGGGGTTACACTGGCTACCCGAACTGCCAACCCTGCAACTGCAGTGGCTCGGGGAGCACAAATGAGGACCCCTGTTTTGGGCCATGTAACTGCAAGGTACATTATTTATTCCAGTATTATCCAGTAGTCAAGACAGAAGGTCATTTCCATAGGCTTCTCTGTTATGCCGGCTGGAATTGTTCTGTATGTGAAATTCCTGTAAGTGTCCTATAAGTGTCCTTCAATGCTTATGAGGATCACTTTATCAAGTCACTTATAAGTGACCTACCATTTATTTAAAAGCTACAGACATCTAGAAGATAAATCACCTTGAGAGACTATCATTTTATAACAAAAAGACTTTTCTCCCCATTGTCCATCTAGTCTATGTTAAAAATATATATATAGTATATTATATATGTGTATATATATATATATATATACCACAAAAAATGAAACCCTTTAGCATTTTATTCAGATCTATTACCTCTTTGTATTTAATTCTTAAAAGAATTTTTTCAAGGGTTTTCATCTTGGTTTTTAAATAATTCTCTAAAGTTAGAATTCAGATAGGTCTCACAGTTTTCACCGTTTTCAACTCTTCTGTTTAATTACCAAAGCCTAAAAAGGCCTAGTGGAATTGATTAAAGACTCAAGATTTCCTCCCAAGAGTACCTTTAGAATTGTGATTTTATTTGTTGCACATGCTTGGTTAATAGCTCATCATGTTAACAGCAAGGGATGCATTACACCTGCAGCTTATGCACATACAAGAGGCAGAGAGGCATGAACAAGCGTGACATGATCACCCTGACTAAATTTATGGTGATCAGTTTGACAATGTTCTGTTTAGTACATAGTTACTTTACCCAAGAGAGTGAACAGTTCTTTGAAAAAATTAGCATGTGGTGTCTCTATGGAAATATCAATAAAAAGGACTTTTTCCTCCCTTTGTTTACAATCATAGATGGGCCATACTAAAAGAAATCTTACTTTAATTAATTTATCAGGCTTATGTAGGTACCTGTAAATATTGTATGGTCATAGTTGATACTTGTATATGCATATGATTGCATTTAAACATTAAGTCATATGTCATTTAGTGTGTGTATATATTGGGGAAAGATGTCTGAAATATCAGGCTAAATATTGTAATAGTTAAAAAGTAGACATGCATTTTGTATCAATTTATGGTGTAGAGCCTATTAATGTACCTATATTGATCTACTGAGACTGGATACTGGACTCCTTACTGTCCACCCAAGTAAGCAGGAAGTCAGGCAGCTCAGGGTGAAGATTTGTCATGTACTGGAATATAGTAAATATTCTAGATTTGGTACATTTTATTCCAATATTTCCTGAAATGAAGAGTTGCTCTCACAGAACAAGAGTGGACCACGGTTTGTTAGTGATTGGTTCCTTGGGGTCACTTTCCCTCTCTACTCTTAATGTCTTTTTAGGCACTCCTGCAGGCCTTCACATCTCCTCTCTAATATGTACTAAAACATCTAGTGCATGCATTATTTCTTTCCCAAAATTCCACAGGTATTTCTAACTTTCACTTGATCAAATAAAGGACTGGCTAGCTTTGCTTACAATAGAAAAGAAATTATCTGATTCTATAGAATATAAGAAATTAGGGGGAAAATGAAGTATTTTTATATTTCTACAATGCAGAGAAAAGTGATGTCTAGTATGTTGAGTGAAAGCAACAAAAAAGAGGGCGTATCTTGTTTGTTGTCTTTGGTAAATACAGCCAGAAAATTAGACGCAGAGCAAGAGAACTGTCGTGATCAGCAGAATTTGGAGGGAAAGTTCTTGGAGCTGCTAGTGCCAGCTCTTTGCCTTACTTGGTGTTACACGGAGAGTGATTATAATCCTAACAAGAAAAATGCCTCCCCCAGAGACACTTGAAGCTCTACACAGACAATTAAAATGCCACAATAAACAGCAATTAAGAAATCACAAAACAGATTGAAAAATTAAGTGAATGGCATCATTAAAAGCATCTCTCAAACCTGTGACATTTTAAATTTTTTTCTAGAATAAAAACTTGTACAAAGCAAGTTTTTAAAAGATCTGTATAATTATGGAGATAATGAATTATATTGCACATAGCAGATGAATTAACATGATTGTATGGCATATTATAGTGAATTCTATAACAATGTGCACACAATCTACAATTGTCTATTACCTCTTACAAGAAAAATAAATATCTGAGTATATCAACATGGCATGTATATGATCTAAATAGTAAAAGAGCACTTATCAATGTAAAGAAGAATGCAGTATTCCTTTCTGTTTGAGAAAGCATGATTTGACATTAATGTTGACAGATCATTAAAAACAACATGAATTAAAATGCTACTTAAGCAAAATTTTTATTGGTGACTGAAATTCACCGAAATTACAGCATTTTGGTTGAATAGAAATATGAATTCATGTGCATATAGTATTAATGCCTGGGATTTAATTCAGTGGTGTAAGCACCTGCCTGGCAAGCGCAAGGTTGTGAGTTTGATCCCTGGTACCAAAAAAAAAAATATAGCATTGATATCAAAATTAGTAATATCGAATAATAATAAATAGAATATGAATTGTATTTAAAATAATATGTAAATAATATATCTGTGTAAATATTCATTTCCAGTGAATGTATTAATCAATGCACATTTGAATATTTATTCCATTAGCCTAATGTAAGAGTTTTTCAGTGTTCATACAAAGAAATGTCTCATTTATCAAAGGCTTGGTTATGAAGTTTTTTCTATTGTGAGCATTAAGTAACTAATATTCTAAATGCCATACTGAGTGGATGGAGACAACACATTTTTTGTTTCTGCTATTTCAGACACACAGATATGCTGGATAAGCAGCACAGATAAACTCAAAACATATTTAGATTCAAGAAAGAAAGGGCCATTTCAAGGTGTCCAACCTGAGAAGGCAATCTAAGTAAACCACAAACTCAAGCCAAACCTGAGTAATGAGGGCTTGGAGGAGTGGATGCGAGGCCAGGCTGTTTTAAGATTGAAGCTAAAGTTTGGGAGTTTAAAACTTTCCCTGGAACAGATGGAGAGAAATTGTAACTGACTGATTTAAGCAGAGTCTCTGGGAATTCTTTCTAGTGTGAAAAGGGAATTAGAAGTTTTTTCCTACAAATCTGGAGAGGCAGCTAGGAAACTCTTTTCTGTAGGGATCAGGGTCAGGAAAAATTAGTGCCTTGTGAGAAATCCGGTCCCACAGGGGTGTGCCACATGGGAATGAGGACACTCTTATTCTCTTTTTATTTGCTAGAATTCTGCAATAAATCAAGCAAATGGTTTTCCCATGGGGGTTGGAGGGATCATGGCTTCAACTAAAAATGAGCTCACCATAAAGCAGCACAGTGTACAAGAGGAATATAACTACAAAAGAAAATTGATGGCCACAAATATCAGAAGATTTGCACACTAAGAAATAAATAGTAGTCTAAAAATAATAATATGATCAAGAAATATATCATTCTATTTTGTAATATAAATAATAAAAAATAGAAATATATTAAAACGTACCATTATAAAAACATATAAGGCAAAGTAGGTGAGAAATAACAAAAACACTACAAAATAGAATGATATATTAAAATAAAAGAATAAGCTAATTTAGCAAAGAAACAAGTATAGTACATATGTTATATAAACTAACAGATTAGCTACAACTATATGGAGAATCAGAAATAAGACCTTAAGGACATTGCCTGTCATGCAGCATGTGAAGGTAAAAAACTAAAAATCAAATACTTAAGGGCCTGACAAAGTAATAACATTTAATCTATGCTTGGCAGGATTTACCAGATTTACTTTACTAAGAATATTGAACACAGGGAAAAAGTTTCACTAGATTTCAGGGTACAAAAATCAATGTATACAAAGCAATAGTAGTTCTATACATCAGTGACAACCAAATAAAAAATGTAACAAAAGTATTTAGAATAGCAACATACAATTTATGAAATCTAGAAATAAATGTCTTAAAAATAGATAATTTCTTTAAAAATGATTGAAGAATGTAAAATAAATGTTAAAATGCAGAGATAACTGATAATACCAAAAACCAGTGAAAACCTCGGGAAATGGAGCTGTTTGCTATTTAGGTGAATCAGTGTCACAATTTAGGAGCCACTTGGCATTGTCTAATCCCTTAGGGATGGCAAAACCCCATCACCCAGCAATTTAATGTCTCAATAGCCATGGTAAACTCTTAACCATATTCTAAGGAAATGCAGAAAAAGATGCTCAACATGAGTCACTTGCTATAATGAAAATATCTCATTGTAAGTATCAAAAATATTTTAACTGATTAACTATATTATTTAAACTGTAGCCGTTATGAGAAAAATTCCTGCATGTACGTTTTATGGTAAAAATTTTAAATCTGTAATTTAAATTGAGGACCAAACATGTACAACATGGAAAACTCATTTTAAAAACACACCGAGTTTAAGTCTGACAAGGCCATGAGGTGATTGTTCCGGTACAAAAATGAAAAAGAGGAGGGTAATCTGAAACTAATAAAGAGGTTAACACATCATAAAAACCCTTGTGGGTGAAAAGAATGGCAACCTTACTGGTGTGAAAAGAAATATAAACAACAGAAAGCAAGCTACTAGGTCTTGATTTTTCAGTAAAGATTTTCCCCTTGAACATCAGGCGGGCTCCTCTGAGCCCTCTCTGCTTTCATCTCACTTTGGGCCTTGTCCTCAAATGTGCTCAGGCAAGAATCCTGCTACATCTGTTTATCAAGGACCCCACAGTCTTAGTCTCTGAGTGCACAATTCTGCCTTCAGTGAGAATCCATTTAGTTTACTTTAACAAGTATCACCCCTACCCTTGATGTTTCCTTTTTGCAATTTCTATAAACTACCCCCATGTAGTCCTAACCTGTAGAGCTGCAGTTACCTTTGCTGAATTTAGGAGCCTAGTTCTACACTAAGGTCTCTTTTCCCCTATTACCATAGTTTCTGAGTAAAATCTTTCTCTTTTTTTTAAAAATCATTTTAGCCACTATCTGGTTATGGGTTTTATTGTTTTTGACAATATTAAAAGCTCGGCTTGCAAAAGTAAAACCTAGGTTTCATTTATTTTTTTTCTCCCTAACCCACCAACTTTATTCTCTAGCCTTGGAACAGCATGTTTAAAGAGTAAGCACTCAATAAATACTGCTAATTAACTAATTATCCTTCCATTGATTAAGTTTTTTAATACTGGGATGCATTAGAGTGAAAGCTGTAATGGAAGAAAACCTGTAATTGACTACACACATCCAAAAAGCCCAACATGACTACAAAATTTCTGAAGCAATCATCACAAAATCAAACTTACATGTTACTGTAAATATTCTTGGTAACATTGTCAATAGAATTCCCAGTTGACTAACAATCACAGTTTAAACATGTACTGCTGAAGTTGTACCTAATTTATAAAGAGGCAGCTTCATGAGAAAGAATGCAGTAAAACTATTGTGACTCTATTTCTCCAGAGAGAAACTGTACTGAGGAAACTATAGCAAGAGGAAAATTGATATCAGCCCCACAGAATCTGACTTAAAGAAATAAAAAAATAAGAAAAACTAGTAAGATTCTTGTAATTCAACTTTGCTTTCAGGGGAAAATAATAATAACACAGGGAAAAACTCGGCAACTTCTATAAATGTTTTTTGTAGAACTGACAACAACATACTTAATTAGACATCCTACTAAATATGTTCATTGGAAATATGTGTCTAAAAGATACAGTTTTCCCTAAGGCAATGAAAATTAGTTCTCAAAGGACAAAATCATTCCTTTGAATGTAAACATACACAATACATCTGTACAGAGTATATCTATAAGATTAGAATACTATATCGGGGATTATTTTGAAAATAATTACTCAAAGGTCATGATAATGAAAAATACATTGATAGACTGAGAATGTTGTCTGAAGTAAAGTGACGCTTTTTAATATAACAACATGTGTGAATATGAAATTATCTATATAGATTATTTACAATGGAAAATAATTGACTATGATTGATTTATATCTAATATAATCAGTTATAACAATGGTTTGGAAACAAATGGTGAAAGTAGAATGCTTAGAATCTTAATCTCTTGAATGGAAGTCTGGAAATTACCCTACTTTATTCATAGATTTCAGTGTGAAAATTGCCATTAAGAATGCAAATTGCAAAGAATAACAAGTGGACTCTAAAAAAATAAAATATTTTTAAAATCAATAGGAGTTTTAATAGAGTAGATCTCATTTTTTTAGGTAAACATTTAAAATGACTTATAAAATATATTAAATTATGTTCAGAACTTTTTTTAAAGTTGTTCAATACAAAGAAGTGATAGAATAGTAGTTAAAGAAGGACAAAACTCATAATGATTAAAATGGCTTTCAGAATGGAAGTTGTAAATTCTCACTGTCATTGTTCGATATTTAGAATCAGTGATTCCATCTGAGCTATAGAAACTAAAGTAGAAGGTAACAAGGAGTAAGATATAGGCCCTGCCAACCTTATCATACAAAGAGTAAGAGAAGAACAATGATAGCTTTACTGTTTGTATTTATGTTTTTTTCAGCACATAGACTTCATTAGACAGTCATGCCTAGTTACATTACAATTGACAGGACAGTGCTACAGGAGCCCATTTTCATTTTATACTGAAAACTTCAGGATATGCCTTATTTCGCTCAACCCTGTGACTTTTCTTACTTGATTTTAAGGATGTAGCAGACTCTGGTGATGGGTATCTCTGTACCTTCAAAAAACACTGATTTCCTTCTGCCATCTGCTATGTAATCTATACTTTTCTGACTTCATGTGGTATAATCCTCTTAGGGCAGCTTTCCATCCCATTTGGCATCCCCTATCATAACTCGCACAAAGGGCCCCAACAATGATTTGATGAATGAACGAGTCCTATAAAGAACAGAAAAAACGAGAAAAAATGTACATGGTGTTTATTTATAATTTGATATTGAAAGGAAAGCAAGTTAAATTGCTGAAAAAGCTCAACACAGAGCAGATGGTTCACATTTAAACTGAGAACAAAAGCCTTTAAGTCTTGGACCATTCACCTCAAGAGTATCTTCCAAAAATCAGTCAGGTATGCAATCAAGGGCTGAATGATGGCTCAATGTTGATGAGTCATAGAGGTTAAAAAAGCAATCAAAGGTCTCAAAATGCCCTTGGAAACTTGTGGAAAGAATTGCAACCCAAACAACCAGGATCAATACATTAGCATGAAGAAGTTAATTAAAATAAGATTCATTTAGTATATTATGTAAAAGATAGGATACCTTTGTCGCTGAGAAGATACACAGAAAAGCCCTGGAACAGCTCATTCCTGTCTTTGAAATGCACTTTTCTCTATTATCTAAAACAGCATATATCATATTGTGATGTTCTCTATTACCATTTTAGAGCTATTATTTTTAAGAAAGCAAAACTTTAAAATGCAGTCTTACAAATAAGAAATAACTTGTATACCTACACACGTACTCTCATGAGGGAGCCGAATAAAGGAAAAATATCATAGAATCCGGTATGGGTCGTTAGTTTTCTCTGTGTTGCAATGTGTCTGGAAAGAAGAGTTCTGCTCAGCTAAAAAGTTTTCCTCCTCCATTTGTCATCTCCTACCAACCTCAAAAGGCCCTTTAAGTGCACCATAAATAATGATTTATAAGCATACCTTATTTCCATCTTCTTTAGTAGTTAGTTGTCTTTTAAATTTGTCTTCAGTAAAGTCTTAGAAAAATCAAAGTCTAACCATTTGGAGTAGAGTGAATGAACCTCAATCTCATAATGAACATTAAAAGAAGAACTCTTGATAAGTTAAATTTAACTCAGTTTCTTTGAACAAAGAAAAATTATTGAATCAGACAGCACTCAGAACCAGATTAAATTCAGAGACCTCTGATCTCATGTAGTCGATAAGTGTGAATAGACTAAAACAAAATAAAATAAAAACAGCTTGATTAGTTAACTCTAGACATTTTCCTTATTTTTGGATGACCTGATGAACTGGCAGCCTGTGACTGGTTAAAGTTCAGCTGCTGGTGAATGACTGAGACCTGACTTTCTGTTACCACAAACAGACTCTTAAATTTTTAGCCAGTTGACATAATGCTAAGTTGCAGTTTATTGTGTGGGAACACTAGGTATGGAAACAACATGAAGCCAAATGTAATTCATTAGGAGCTACTGCTGACTAGAGCAAAAGCACAGTATGGACTGAAAATTAAAAAGTGAGTGCATAAGCTTAAAGTTGTGGCACTAAGTAGACATACAGTACAATTGGATGTAAGGTCCTTGCGAATGTTCTAAGAGATTGATAGTAAATGGAATTGAAGTGAATTGGGAGTGGGGAGATGAAGCGGCTTAGCTTGAAGACTTATAATGGGGTTTAAAGTATATTGGTTCGAAGATTTATCACAATAAACAACACAAAACTTGCACTTGGCTACCGTGTCCTCATAGGTATGGACACTTTGTCATCATACCATGGTGGGTCGGACTTCCACACGCCACCCTCAGTTTCAGTGCTTTGCTGGAAGGTGGCATACAGCTCACAGAAGCTATTTCATTCATTTGATAGTTTATTGCATGACAGATTACAAATGAAAATCATCAAAGACAGAAGGTGCCCCAGGAAAAGACCAGGGAAAACTGAGCACAAACTCCCCATTATCCTCTTTCAGTGAGAGCTTGCAGGGTCTGTAACTCCTCCCACAGCATGTGACCCCATAGGTGAAGTATTGCTAGCCTGGGAGGCTCACCCAAGTTGTGGCATCCAGGGTGGTTATTGGGGGAGAGGGGCTGTTATGTAGATATGGAAAGTCATGTGACAAATCTCAGTTTCTCAGTCTTTGGGACTCCCAGACTTCAGATGGATATAACATGACCACACAGGTTCAGTTTTTAAAACAGACATTTATTACAGTGTTAGCATAAAATGCCAGGTGTGACACTATACCCTAGGTATACAAAGTCAGTCTTACCAGGAAAGATATTCTAAGGGTTTATTTGTTGTCTCCCTATAACATATTCATTGTAGTATTCAGGATTTAAGCCCTCCAAATCTGTTGAGTCAACCCAGTACTGCGTCATGTAGACATGAGTGTTTTGCTCCACTGTCTCATATTTCAGAGTCATGTTATTTACTTCAGTCAATTTTTAAGTCTCAAAGATAGGCCTGTGAATTTGTTTCCTGCTGAACATGTATTAACAACTTACCAGTTCCTAAGATTCCTGTCCCAGGACAGCCTTGAATATCTATTATAACAGGGTAGGAATGATAGCTTGCTAGTGTCAAGTAATGTTCTTAGCGAATAAGAGGTATCCAGTACACTTATTTGAAAGAATAAATAATTAATGAACCTTTCCTTTTTTTCCTATTAATTCTTGTCCCAAATATATTTGGCAGCATGGTCTCTCATTCCATCTCTGCCAACCAATTGAATTTTTAAACCATGCTTCAAGGTGTAGGTGAAATTCTACTCCTGCTATAAAGCATCAGTTTTCTTCTGGGATGCACTTACCCTGTTCCACCTTGCATTATAGTTGGTGGTGAGTACATTTTTTAATCCAAGTAGCTATTGGCTTTTAAAGATAGAGACCTCAACCCACTCATCTTTAGAATATCTAGAATTCCTACCTAATGTATTGCTTCAGGTTATTAAGTTAAATTGAGTATGCAATTATTTAATCACAATTTTTCAGGGTCATATTATCGGGTTAAAACAGAGCTAAATAAAATGCAACTAAGGTCTAAAATTTTCTAATTGCTGAACTCAGTCTAAATCTCAGAAGAGTGGTATTATTTTCTTTCAAATTAGAGTCAATGAAAAGTATATTAGACCAAGCACAGAACATAGTGTCCAGAACGGTGGCACAGTGTTCTCCATGGAATAAGCTTAATCACAATTACAAGTATGTTTCATCTTCTCTGCCTGCATATCCTTTTTGAAAATTTTCTCATTTTCATTGCTTTAGGGAGTTCTATGTCCATATCAGTTTAAAATTTGTTTGCTTAGTTTTGCTGACATTTATCATTTCAAAATACCTGAAATTAACCTTAAAAATTAAAACTGGCAGGAATGTTAGTGGCAGAATTTTAATTTGTGTACATGTCAGGATTTTAATGTTTAACCCATAAAACAGGACAAGAGAACCTCTTGTTATGTCCCTCACCTGTGAAAATGGGTCACCAAAATTAAGATCCAAAGAGTTAATTTTAAACAAGTTCCCTTGTATATAAGAACCTCTTTGTTTATTCTTATAAATTTTCCTTATTTTCTACCATTTTCCTCTTTTCTACTTTGACTTAAGTGTTCTCAGCTTTTATCAAGCCTACATTCTTCCCAATCCTTGCTTAATAAAACCATTTTTACTAAGCTTCTATTGTGTGCATTGCCCTTTGGTATGCATAAAAATCACAACTGCTGAGAAACTCATTTAATGATAATAAACTTTTATGAAGGGAGTGCTCAGTGTTGTACCAGGAACCTTGATATTTTCTGCAACTATAATGATAAGTAAGTAAGTAGGATTTCTACCTCAGGTTAGCATATGCCATAAAACAGAAGAGAATAACCTTGAAAAACTTAGCAGTATGTTTTAGTGGTTATAATAAAGCA
Organism: Dasyprocta punctata; assembly: GCA_004363535.1. Classification (NCBI taxonomy): domain Eukaryota; kingdom Metazoa; phylum Chordata; class Mammalia; order Rodentia; family Dasyproctidae; genus Dasyprocta; species Dasyprocta punctata. The sequence goes on from RJWM01021563.1 coordinate 29,781, forward strand.
GTCTATAAGGCACAGTGTGCTCTTATAATCCCACTATTGGGTGGCTGAGGCAGGAGGATCACAAGTTGGAGTCTCACACAGATAGCTTAGTGAAATGTTGTCTCAAAATAAAAATTAAAAAGTGCCTGGATGTATCTCAGTGACATGGCCCTGCATTCAGTTTCCAAAGAAAGGCAAGCTTTAAAATTGAGATGGGAAAGGGAATTCAAGCAAGACAGGAAATGTGGAGTAAATTCATGTTTAGATGACAATGAAAATCTGTTTTTTGGAAAGCAAGGAGCTTCCATTTAGAACATCAGTGAAGATTAACCACTTCTTAAATTGCGAGATTGCACCCTCCCTAGTTCTGCATTCTGTTGTGAGCTCTCACTGGACCCAGTCCACATCCCAGGCTCACCTGTGAACAGTGCTCAGCATACTGAGCCTGGGGTTATGAAGATCATCTGGGAGAGCAGTCAGTGAACAGGGATAAATTTTTCTTGTAACATCACTATCTGACTGGCTAGACCAATGTGTTAAAGGAAGTCCTATTGAAAGGTGAGCAGGGAAAATTGCCCTTCCTTTCTACTGATTCTGATCTGAGAAACACTGTTCAGTTTCTCTGCATGTCAAATTAGTATATTTGCCTCAAGTGTATGTATTTTTAATCTGTATTATGAAAAGTGCTTTACAGTGGTATAATTCCCATGAAATTTTACTATGTCATGTGGTTTAAGATGAAGTTGCTCAGTAATACAGAACAGTGAACACAACTGGCCCCATGCTAATCAGGTTACAATATTCTCTTATTGTATCATGACAATTACTATACATGCTTAACATACATGAAGCTCCAAATCATAACTCTCAGCATGGTAGATTACCATGTAGCTTTAGAAGAAGCTTATGAGCAAATGTTTAAAAATAATATAAAATTATACTTTAGTCTGCCTGAGGAGATAAAATGAATATGCAGTTAACATTTTCTTTACATAGACATTCATAAAGCTCTTAATTGTGAAACTGTTTTAGTCACTTCCTTGTCACTGAGACATAATACCTAACCCTTCCAGTTTAAAGGAAGAAAAGTTTGTTTGGGCTCACACTTTGTAGAGGTTTCATGCCATACCCTGCTGGTTGCAAGGCAGGACGGCATGATGGCGGGGCATCGCGGAGGGAAAGCGGCTCACCCCATGGGCGCTGGGAGGCAGAGTAGGGGAAGGCCGAAAGGGAGACGGACCCCTCCAGGCCACTCCCCCTGGGGCCCGCCTCTTCAGGTCAGACCCCACCTCCTAACAGCAAGCCAGTTAGAAGCCCCATAATCAATCACCTTCCAAACCAGCGAGGATTTGGAGGACATTTTAGATCTAAACCTTAACAGAGAGTAGCTCTTTTCTTGTTGCTAGCGGCCCTCTCTATAATGCCCTGCTCCATTTACAGGAAAATGTTGAAGGAGGAGACTGCAGTCGTTGCAAATCCGGATTCTTCAATTTGCAAGAGGATAATCCAAAAGGCTGTGATGAGTGTTTCTGCTCAGGAGTTTCAAACAGATGTCAGAGTGCCTATTGGACCTATGGCAAGGTAAGAGCGGCCTCTTCTTCCTGTCTGCTGCCTTTGTTTTTTGTAAGATTTTTAAAAGTATATTATAGTAAGCTTCTACTTACATTTGTCAAGAAAAAGTGATAGATTTGTCTTCAAATACTATTACTGTATCTTTTCTCCAACCTTTAGTGGGTTTCAATATCCATAATTAGTATGTGAAAGGATAGTGGAATTTGTTTCATTTTAATCCCCAGAAGGCACTATAACAGAGAAAACATCATATTATAATATAAAAATTATGTTTTCTAATCATTTATATGTCTTGCATATAATTTAGGAAAATTTTTTGTCATTATTATATATAATGCATCTTATCCATCAGCTTTTTATTTAAGGCTTTCTGGACACTTTCACTATTCAAAAAGGGCAATAAGTTTGGATAATACCTTCACTTTTAGTTGATTTAACATTTTATTTTTTATTTAATTTTTTATTTAAGCAAAGAGAAAAAAAGACATATATAACAAAGACAACAAGCAAAAAAGACAAACAAACAACTAAAGTAAATGTACAAAGTAACAATGCAGGTTTACAAAACAGGATGATAGAAACTTGATAATGGTTGCAATATTGTGTATCTTTATCTTTAAAATGGTTACTTACATTAACAGATATAGACATGTAAAATTGACCTAATCATATGAGTATTAATTGTTCTTTCTCAATAACGAATACATTCAGCAGTGTGTTCGTTTTAGTTATCTTACATATACATATATACAGATTTATATCTTTTCCTCTTCCCTTTTCTCTTTCCCCCTTTTCCCTTACCAATTACTTTTGCTCTTCGAGCTGTTTTTTACCCTTACATAGTATTTATTATAGATTTTGGATCATATATACTTTATCAGTTTCTTACACTAGGGAGACAATATGCTATTTACACATGTGGGTTTGATTTATCTCACTTATGAGTATGGTCTAAAGTCATGACGATTTACTTATAAAAGTCTCAATGCAATCTTTCTTAATGGCTGAGTAGTACTCCACTGTATAAAAATACCACATCCTTTTTATCCATTCTTTGATTGATGGGCACTTGGGTGGTTTCCAATATCTGGCTATTACAAATTGGGTTGCTATAAACATGGGTGCACAGATATCACTGTGGTATGATGTTTTCAATTCTTCTGGGAAAACGCCCAGAAGTGGGATAACTGGGTTGAATGGGATCTCTAATCCTAGCTTCTTGAGGAATCTCCACACTGATTTCCACAGTGGTTGCACGAGTCTACACTCCCACCAACAGTGGAGAAGAGTTCCTTTTTCCCCACAGCTCCTCTAGCATTTGCTGTTGGTTGATTTTTTAATCTTGGCCATTCTTTCTGGAGTGAGATAGAATCTCAGTGTTGTTTTAATTTGCCTTTCTCGAATGACCATTGAGGTTGAACATTTTTTCATATATTTATTTGCCACTTGTATTTCTTTCTCTGAGAAATGTGTATTCATCTCAGATGCCCATTTTGGTCCTTGAATTTTAGGGGCATGATTTCTTTTAATTCTTTATATGTTTTAGATAGAAGACCTTGTCTGATGGACAATAGACTAAGATATTTTCCCAGTTCGTGGGTTTTCTTTTCACTCTGTTGGAGATTTCCTTTGACATGCAAAAACTTTTTAGTGAGATGAGATCCCAGTTGTTGATTCTGGGAAGTGTTTCCCATGCAATTTGATTTTTGTTCATGAACTCTCTGCCTACTCCTATGTCATCAAGATTTTTACCTACTCTGTCTTCTAGTAAGTTTAGTATCTCTGTTTTTATATTCAGGTCTTTGATCCATTTTTACTTTATTTTAGTGCATGGTGATAGGCTTGGATCTAGTTTTAGTTTATGGCATATAGAAAGTCAGTATTTCCAGCACCATTTGTTAAAGAGGCTGTCTTTCTTCCAATGTACACGTTTGGCCTCTTCGTCAAAGATGAGGTGGCTAAGTGTGTTTGTAGTTGTGTCTGTATCTTCTAATCTATTCCATTGATCTTCAGGTCTGTATTGATTCCAGTACCATGCTGATTTTATCACAGTAGCTTTGTAGTATGGTTTCAAGTCGGGGATTGTGATGCCTCCTGCCTTCCCTTTGTTGCCCAGAATTGCCTTTGCTATTCTAGGTCTTTTCTGGTTCCAGATGAATTTCAGTAATGCTTTCTCTAGCTCTGTGAAGTAGGCAAGTGGTATTTTGATTGGGATTGCATTAAATCTGTATAATAATTTTGGAAGAATGGCCATTTTCACGATGTTTGTTCTTCCTCTCCATGAACAGGGAATATCTTTCCATTTTCTGAAATCTACTTCAATTTCCTTCTTTAGAGTAATGTAATTTTCACTGTATAGATATTTTACTTCCTTTGTTAGATTGATTCCTAAGTATTTCATTTTTTTGGATGTTATAGTGAAGGGTGTGGTTTCCCTTATTTCTCTTTCAGTGACTTTGTTGTTTGTGTACAGGAATGCTATTGATTTTTGAGTGTTCGCTTTGTATCCAGCTACATTACTGAATTTGGTTATTACTTCTAGAAGTCTTATAATGGATTTTTGGGAGTCTTCTATGTAGAGTATCATATCGTCTGCAAATAATAATAATTTCACTTCTTCCTTTCCTATCCTTATTCCCTTTATTTCTTTCTCTTGTCTAATTGCTCTGGCTATTATTTCCAAAACTATATTGAATAAGAGTGGTGATAATGGACATCCTTGTCTTGTTCCTGATTTTAGGTTGAAAGTTTTCAGTTTTTGTCCATTTAGTAAGATGTTGGCTATTGGTTTATGATATATGGCTTTTATCAGGTTGAGGTAGAGACCATCTATTCCGATTTTCTGTAGGGTTTTAATCATGAATGGGTGTTGGATTTTGTCGAAAGTCTTTTCTGCATGTATTGAGATGATCATGTGTTTCTTGTCCTTGGCCCTGTTGATATGGTGGATTACATGTATTGATTTGTGTATGTTGAACCATCCCTGCATTCCTGGGATGCATCCCACTTGATCATGATGGATAATCTTTCTGATAACTTGCTGTATTCTATTTGCCAGTATTTTACTGAGGATTTTTGCGTCTATGTTCATGAGGGAGATTGGCCTGTAATTTTCTTTTTTGGTTGGGTCTTTCTCTGGTTTTGGTATTAGGGTAATACTTGTTTCCAGGAATGAGTTAGGGAGACTTGCTTCCCTTTTGATTTCATTGAAGAGTTTGAGGAGTGTTGGCATTAAGTCTTCCCTAAATTTCTTGTAGAATTCAGCAGTGAATCCATCAGGGCCCAGGCTTTTCTTTGTTGGTAGGGTCCTAATTACATTTTCAATTTCATTAGCTGAAATTGGATTATTCAGCAGCTTTACATCTTCTTGATTCAGCTTTGGTAATTCATAGGTTTCTAGAAATCTGTCCATTTCTTCTGTGTTATCGAATCTATGTGAGTAAAGGTTTTCAAAATAGGTGTTGATGATCTTCTGTATTTTGACCAGGTCTGTAGTGATTTCAGCCTTTTCATTTCTTATTTGCATGAATCTGAGTTTTTTCTTTCCTCTTTTTGATAAGGTTGGCTAGGGGTTTATCAATTTTATTTACTCTTTCAAAGATCCAACTCTTCGATTCATTAATTCTTTGTATTGTTTTCTTAATTTCAATTGCATAAATTTCTGCTCTAATCTTAATAATTTCCTCCCTTCTTTGAGCTTTGGACTTGACTTGCTCTTCTTTTTCTAGAAGTTTGAGGTTCAGCATTAGGTTGTTTATGTGTGTTTGTTCCGTTTTTCTGATGT
>RJWM01021564.1:0-35007 GCA_004363535.1 Dasyprocta punctata
AAAGCTTCTTACCCTACCTGCAGAGCAGACTCAGGCAAAGTCACTGCTGTTATCATTCCTAACTTCTGATGTTACAATAGAAACTCATTCTGGTCTTCGGTTGTACGTGGGTTTCTTTGTCACTTTTATTTGTTTCAGTTGACTTTCTCATGGCCTCATAAGTTCTTGAATGCCTAGAAGCCAGGAGGTTGATGGTTTTAACCTTTCTGGTCCCTGTGGATTTCTCATTCAAGTTCAGGCCAGTGGAAATGTTTACTATGGGTGAATATTTCAGAGAAACATAACTGCTTGGTGAGTTCCTCAGAGAACCAGAACCAGTAGAATACGTATGTATGTATTTAACATATGCATAAATATATTTAATAGCATATATAAGAGATGCTATTATAAGAAACTGGCTAACCCAATTATGGTTGTCTCAAACTCTGCAGTTGGCAAGTCTGCTTAGTAAAGACCACTGTACAATGCCAGCTATATGGGAAGGACTGAGAACAGGAGAACTGGAGTGCAAATTCCTGAGTCCAGGTTCAAGAGGTAGAGACAGCTAGTGCTCAAACACAAAGACAATAGTAAAGACATAGAACTCTCTTATTCAACCTTTTGTGCTGTTCAGATATCCAGTGGATGGGCTGGTGACCCAGCCCTACATTAAGGAGAGCAATCTACTTTACTCAGTCTACAGATTTAAATGCTGATATCATCCATAAATATGTTCAATGATATATCCAGAATAATGTTCAACACAGTATCTGAGCACTTCTGGACACACAAAATCAATCATCACATGGTCTCTGCCTCATTTCATTTCATTTATTTTATTTTTTTATTTACAAAGAATCTAAAAAACCCAATAAGATAGAAAAGCAGGTTTAGCAAGGTCATGGTACAAGGTCACAGAGCCATATACAAAATCTAGTGTGGGCCTATATACAAGCAATGAACACTTCAAAAGTAAAATTGTAAAGGCACAAGTTACAACATCACAAAAAACCTTAAAGAAACATTACTGTGTAAATCTACAAAAATATATTCGCTACTTATATCCAAAAAAACTATAAAAACTGATCAAAATTACTCAAATACAATCTAAATAAGTGGAGAAAGACTATGCATGTGAATTGGACAAATACCAAAACATTTATTCTCCCTAAGCTTATCTATAGATTCACCTCAGTATCTATAAAAATCTCAGTGAATTTTTTTCTTTAACTGTCTTAACTATTTTTAAATATACGTACACATAAACACATAGTTTTTCCTTCAGTTCGTCACACAGGTGCAATGATACAATGCTTATATATGTGTGACTTATTTATTTCACTGATAAGCATATTCTCAAGGCACATCCATTTAAGAATGATTAAATCTACAAGTCATTTGGTGGAATTTTTGGGATCTTCTAAGTAGAGTATCATGTCATCTGCAAATAATGATAGTTTAACTTCTTCATTTCCTATCCCTATTCCTTTTATTTTTTTCTCTTGTCTAATTGTTCTGGCTAAAGTTTCCAGGAGTATGTTAAATAAGAGTGAAGGCAGTGGATATCCTTGCCTTGCTCCTGATTTTAGAGTGAAAGCTTTCAGTTTTTGTCCATTTAGCATGATGTTGGCTATTGATTTGTTGTAGATGGCTTTTATTGGATTGAGATAAAGACCATCTATTCCAATTGTCTGTAGAGTTTTTATCATGAATGGGTGCTGGACTTTCTCAAAAGCTTTTTCTGCATCTATTGAGATAATCGTATGATTTTTACAATTGGCTCTGTTAATATGATGCATTACATTTATAGATTTACATATGATGAACCATTCCTGAATCCCTGAGATGAATCCCACTTGATCATGGTGTACAATCTTTTTGATGATTTGTCTGTTTGCCAATATCTTATTGAGGATTTTTGCATCAAGGTTCATTAGGGAGATTGGCCTGTAATTCTCTTAGTTGGGTCCTTCTCTAGTTTTGCAATCAGAGTAAGCTTGCTGCCAGGAATGAATTTGGGATTATTGCTTACCTTTCAATTTCATTAAAGAGTGTGAGAAGTAGTGGTGTTAGGTCTTCACTAAATTTCTTGTACAATTCAGAAGTGAATCCATCAGGGCCTGGACTTTTCTTTGTTGATAGGTTTTTAATTACATCTTTAATTTGATTTTATTGATGTTGGGTTGTTTAGGATTTTTATATTTTCTTGATTCAACTTTGGTAATTCATATGTATCTAGGAATCTGTTCATTTATTCCGTATTTTTCATCTTATTAGAATAAAAGCTTCCAAAGTAGGTATAGATGCTTTTTCTGAATTTCTACAGAGTCTGTTGTGATTTTACCCTTTTCATTCCTAATTGCATGGATTTGAGTCTTATCTTTCCTTTTTTTTTTGATAAGGTTGGCTAAGGATTTGTCAATTTTATTTAATCTTTCAAAGAACAAACTCTTTATTAATTCTTTGTATTGTTGTTTTAGTCTCCAATGTGTTCATTTCTGCTCTGATCCTTTTAATTTCCTCCCTTGTATGAGCTTTTGGTTTAGCCTGTTCTTCTTTTTCTAGAAGTTTGAGGTTCAATATTAAGTTGTTTACATGAGCTCGCTCTGTTTTCCTAATATAGGTATTTACGGCTATAAATTTCCCTGTTAAGACTGCTTTCATTGTGTTCCACAAGTTCTAGTATGTTGTATTGTCATTGTCATTGAACTGTAAAAACTGTCTAATTTCTTTTTTAATTTCATCTGTGACCCACTGATTGTTCAGTAGGGTGCTATTTAATTTCCATGTCTTGATGAAGTTCCTGTGGTTTCCTTTGGCATGGATTCCCAATTTCATTGCATTTTGGCCTGATAGTATGCATGGGATAATTTCAATTCCTTTACATTTACTTAAGCATGTTCTATGAGCCAGTATAAGGTCTATTTTGGAAAATGTCCCATGTGCAAATGAAAAGAGTGTGTATTCTGATGTTGTGGGGTGGAAGATTCTATAGACATCTACTGAACTCATTTGCTCAAAAGTTTGATTTAGTTCTAATATTTCATTATTGATTTTTTATCTAGTTGATCTGTCTTTTTGTAACAGCGAGGTATTGAGGTCTCCCAATACAATTTTATTAAGGTTTATTTGGTTTTTCATGTCCATTAATAATTGTTTTATATAACTGGATGCACTAATATTTGTTGCATACATATTTATGATTGCTATCTCTTCCTCTTGGATTGTTCCCTTTATCAAGATATAGTGACCTTCTTTGTCTCTCTTGATCAGTCTTGGCTTGAAATTGATTTTATCTGTGAATAGCAACCCCTGCTTTTTTCTGAATTCCTGTTGCATGGAGTATTGTTTTCCATTCTTTGACTTTCAGTCTATGAGCTTCTTTTTGAATTAAATGTGTTTCTTGTATACAGCATATTGTTGGATCTTGCTTCTTGATCCATTCTGCCAATCTGTGTCTTTTGACTGGTGAATTGAGACCATTAACATTAATGGTTAAAACTGATATGTATTGCCTTATCCTTATCATGTTATTCTCTTATTATTGGTTCCCCCTTTTATTCCCTTTTCCCTTCCCTCTAATTGTTTGCCTTTCTTGGTGAATTCCTTCTGTTGGGGTTCATGGAGGTGTAGTCCTTATTATCTGTTTCTAAAATGTCCTTCAGAATATTTTGGAGTGCTGGTTTAGTGGTTGTGAATTTCTTCAGGTGTCTTTTGTCATGGAAGTATTTTATTTCTCCATCTATTTTGAAAGATAGTTTTGCAGGATACATCAATCTGGGTTGAAAGTTGTTTTCTTTTAGAACTTGGAGTACTTAACTCCAGGTTTTCCTTGATTTGAGAGTTTGTGCTGAGAAGTCAACTGTAATCCTGATGGGTTTTCCTTTATAAGTGATTTGTTTCTTTTCTCTACCAGCTTTTAAAATTTTATTCTTGTGTTGAATTCCTGGAATCTTGACTATGATATTCCTGGAAGTAGTTTTTTTTTGATCATTGCTAATTGGAGTTCTATATGCCTCTCTTATTTGTGTGTCAATTTCTTTTTCTCTACCAGGAAAGTTTTCTGTCACAATGTCTGTCAGGATGTTTTTAATGTCATTTGTGGTATCTCTTGCTTGTTCATTGACTTCAATTAATCTTAAGTTATTCTTCTTTGCCTCATCAAACTGGATTGATTTCTCGTGTTCCCTTGCTAGTTTTGAGAAATCTTTCTTCTCCTGGTCACTAACTGCAAGCCTGTCTTCAATATCTGAGATCCAGTCCTCACATTGGCCTAATCTGGTTTGAATACTTTCAGTGAAGTTTTTATTCTCCTGAATATCTGCTTGAATCCATTTTATGGAATCCATTTGTTTCTGCGCTGTGCTTCCATAATTTGCTTAAGCTTGTTTTTCTTCTTTTGTCTGTGTCTACTCCAACATCAATAAGCATGGTGTGTATTTTAGTAATCTCTGTAGTTATTTGAGAGATTATTTCTGATTTCATTTTTTCTAGAGCCTCATTCAATTGCTTTGGTATCACTTCAGAGTGATGTGGTAGGGGGCTTTTGGATTTTCCAGCCTCATTGCCCCTAGGTTTGCCTTTGGTGAACTGGGTGTCTGAGGTTGTGTTGTGTTTAAGTGTCATCTTATTTATTTTCTTTTTTAGTTTAACTCCCAGAGTGACACTTGTTAGTGGCCTATGGTGTGTTGTTTTATTTGTGGTATTAAGGACATTCAGGTGATGATCACTTCTCTTCCAGGTATCTTCCAGGTGTAGCTGGCTTCTGGGCTCTGAATCTGTTGGAAGATCACACCTTTTCAATTTGTTTGAGATGAGAAGCTATTGCTCACCTAGCCCAGGCACTGGTTCTTTGGCACCAAGCCTTAGCACTCTCCATGACTCCCAGTCAGTCTCAGTCCTGGACCATCAGGGCCAACAGCTATCCAGAACAATTGTGTTAATTTTGGCTGCAGTGGCACCCACAGCACCAAACACAGCCAACAAAACAATAAACTAAAACAAACCCTAATTTGCAACCCTCAACCATATAAACTGAATTTATGACCGTACAACAGAATGCAAAACAATTATATACAATACGTAAGTCTGCAATGTGTCACGTCTTTCCTCAAGGGTCAGGACCCAAAATAGATTGAGGAGAAGACAGAGAAGTGGGAAAAGAGAAAGAGATCACAAACAGGTTGGAGGACAAAGATGGGTCCCACCAACTTGGGGAAACTGATGCAGAAGACTGAAGGAAAAGAGAGCTAAAAGAGACAAAAGGTAGAACAGAACAAAATTACACCCTGAAGGAAGGCAGAAACCACACTCACACTCAAAAAAAAAAAAAATAAAAAAATAAAAAAGAAAAATAAAAAAACAAACTCAATAAAACAAACAAACAAACAAACAAACAAGAAAAGACCACTTCCAGGATTCTCTTTGGATTCACTAGTAGACAGCCTGTAGAGACAGCAACCTAAATCGTGGCACTGTATCCCCGCAAGCCAGGAGTTGCTTTATGGTGCAGTAGTAGACAACCTTAGTAGGCCTGCCCTGAGAACAGACTCATTGGGCTCACTGCAGTCCAGGCAGTTTCTATGGCTCTTCACCAAGCTAGGAGCTGCTGGAGGAAGCCAGCAACAGTTCTGCCTCTGGGCTTATCCAGCCCAACTCCAAAATGTCTCCCGGCCAATCGCCCTCTCTTGCGAGAGGGCCGGGGCCCCTGCACTTACAGTCAGTCAACACAGTCCTCTTCATCCGCTGCTCCTCCCACTGCCAAATCACTCCACAGAGGCCCCCTGGGTGGCCAGCCACCACCGACACTGTGACCATGCGCTCCCAGGTTCCAACAGCTCTCCTCACGCAGTGAGTCTGCTTCTGGAGGAAGGCACCTGCAGGTACCGCCTTCTTTTTTGTAGAAGTTTTCCTTTTCACGCTCTCTGTGGGCTTTGATTCAGACTTCAGACTCTTCCTGGGTCCAAGGGACCCACTTCCTGCCTTTTTGTCTTCCTCAAGATGATATAGTCTCACATCTAGATGGTGTCTCTCAGAGAGGTTGTTTTCTCTGCTGCTTACGACTCTGCCATCTTCCTGGAAGACCTATTTCATTTAAAAATAAAAGAATTGTTACTGATAAAAGTTGGTATGAAGAAGAGCACTTACAATTGAACTCATGCTAACATTTTGACTAAAAATCAAGACCATGTAAAATAGAGGCTGGGGATATAATTCAGCAGTGTAAGCAGCTGCCTGGCAAGCGCCAAGTCCTGAGTTCAATTCCTGATATTCCCCTCCAAAAAAGATTGTGTAGAATCAATTTTATGTGTCCACTCAGTAACACAGCTTGGATGAATGTGCATAGTAAACAGTTTATGTTTAATAGCACTGTGTGGAATTTTACCAAAAGGTAATGCATGTGACTGTATTACTGTATATCTAAGTATATAGCAGAGTCTGTGAAATTACTGACATGATCCCTAAAATTTTTTTAAGTTCTTTACAGTTAGTGTCTCAGTTTCCTGAAGCATGTGGTAGAAATAGTAAGTAGTATCTATTTTTTAGGACTATGATATAGATCATGTAAAGAGCTTAGAATGGTGTCTTGATACCTAGAAATCTATTGATGGATGTTATCTATTATTATTACTGTTTGTGTGCACGTAAAATTAAATTTAATGTATGTGTATTTTTGCATTCAGTTTTTCATTCTAGGGGGAAATAGAACTAAGCAGTCATAGCCTTGTATTTTTTTGTTGTTTTGTGCATTTATTTTCTGTGCACTGGGTGTTTTGATTGCAACCAATTTGTACCAGTCTCTTTTAACAGTAGACTTACAAACCTAAATCTGTAAAATGATGGCCAAGTCCATTAACACACACACACGCACAATGCACACAGTTGCTCACACATACTCACATGCAAAGGAATTTTAAATATGCCTATTAATAACTTTAAATGTAGTTTTTAGTTTCAATGACTGTTATATATGCATACAGCTATAGCAATGCATATAAACAAATATACTTACTGCTTTAAATATTTATTGATCATCTCAAATCTTTCACATTCCTCTACTACTACTACTCACACATAGACACAAGCCTTCAATTTATAGGTGACCTTGACTTTCTTGTCATCAAATAGAAACTCTCTGACAAAAATCCCTTCAAGAAGGGCAGCTCTTTCCCATTGCCTTAGTTTCCAGGCTTTTCTATGCACACAAAAAAATCATAATCATCTCCCATTCTCTTAATATCATCAACTTGGTCCTCTCTACTGGCTTCATTATATTACTTCAAAGTCAGTCTCTTTAGTAATCAGAACTAAAGACCAATACTATCTCCTTTGATTCAATTTCTCCCTTCAGCTACAAATCTATCTCTAACTTTCTCTTTTTATAATCAAAATTCTTGAATGGATTTTCCATAATTGCTGTTTTACTCTTTTCCATAATTGCTGTTTTTGTTTCCTCTCCTCTCACTGACTAATAAACACACTTAATTCTTGCTTTTGCCTGAATATCCCGTAGTAACTGTTTTCACTGAGGCCACCAATGTCCCCGCTGAACATTTTCCAGGTCCCAGTCTGGTCCCGCTTACCAGTATTGATGATTTTAACTGCTGTATTTCATTTGGCTATTACTCACCCCCTACAAATTTCTTTTTTACCTAGACACTAAAATGTTGTTTCTCTGATCTATTTTAGACTTCCTCCCTAATAACCCTTCTCATTCACTCATACAGCTTCAGTTACCATGTATGTGCTAATAATTTTCAAATACATAGTCACACTACCCTTTTGCACTATAGATCTCTAACCAACTTAACTTTTTTTCACTGTCATCTTTCACAGGCACTTAAAATTCAACACATCCTTACAAAATGAAGTATGTTTCCACCAAATTGTTCTTTTTCAAAATTCAGAAATGCGTCTAGTTGTTTTCAGCAGGAAATCTGATAATGGTCTCTAATGCTTCATGTCTTTCACATTCTTCCACATTTCCAATCTGTGGAATTCTATCCCAGATGGGGCGTGCAGCGTTCATCATTTCCCACTCAGATTCCTTTCCACTGCTATCAGCCTACTCTCTACCGTGGTATGGATAGTGTGAATGCCACTGAATGCCTGCAGTGACTTGCACTGACTGTTTTTGGACATATTTATTATTCATTCATTCATTCATTCATTTTCAATCAAAAATGTTTATAAAACATTTATTTAAGTAAAATAACCTACTTGTGAAACACTGGAACAAATTAAAACAAATGTCTATGAAATAAAGTAGATGACAACAAGTAAGACTGCCTACAACAAGTAGAGTACATATAAAATGCCAGAGAACTTCATGAGACAAAATAATTACTTTCATCTTGGAGAAAAAGGAAGGGGGCTTCACAGAGAAAGGGACATTTGATCCGAAGTCCTCATGTTTTATCTTGAAAGTACTGGTTTAGAAAAGACAAAGGGAAGGAAATGTTTAGAAAGTGGATGCCCCAGGAGAAAAAGCAGGGAGGTCAGACCCATGAGTAATGGAAGTAGGCTGAATACATGCTACTCATCAAATCTCACTATCCAAGCGGGTTGCTCAAAGAGCTCAGTCAAAGATGAGTATTTATGTTAGAAATACTTAATGCAATTCCTGAGGTTATTCTCACACCCGCCTCTCCTCTGTACTTTTAGTTGGGAACATACAGAAGTAGAGAGAACCATATTTGAATTTCTCTACAAATTGTGGGAGAAAGGAAATTCATCTTGCCTTCTAGATGAGGTGAGATCTAGAATAATGAAATAGCCCTCATAGTGCACATTGGGTTCTTCTTTCCCAGGTGATTGTTACAAAAGGTAAAATTTCTATTAGGGGATATTGTCAGGAGACACTTTCCTGTGCTTGTAGGAGCATTTTAGAGTGATCAAAATGTTTTATTTAGTTAGTTCTCAGCGGGTGTTACTTAAACAGAGCCCTTTGCATATGAGAATACAGGTTTAAGGTGAAGTCTAAATGGCTCTATTTTATAACTGTAATACAAATATCAGGTTATTCTGAAACATTTGCCATAGTGAGAGCACCAGATTTACTATGAACCTGCTACTTCAGGCTTGGAATATAGTTTGTGAATTTAAAAATTGTAATTATTATTTTCAGGAATCAAATGTAGTATTCATATTTCTCTGTAATAGAGAAAATTAGAAAAAAATGAGAGAGAGCAATTATCTTCAGCTTGAATTCTAAGATACTTAAATCATCTCTTGTTTCCTTTGCATTAAATATTTGTATTGATTTTTTAATGCTGTAAGGGACACTTAACACCTCTATTTGTATATAAATGACTGGAAGAACACTTTCAACTGAAGTAGATTATTAAGGAATAGGCACTTGATATTGTATGAGGAAGTAGTTTGTTACTTAAATGTAGTCCATAAATTATAATTGAGCACACTTAAAGCAAAATACAATTCTTTATTACAAACAGTGAGACCCACTCTGTTCTAAATCTTTACTATTTTAAATTTAAACCACTCATTTAAAAAAGGCATCTTCCTATGACATTTCTTATTGCTTTGTTGTTAAATCTATTTTTATCTTAAAATAGTTTACTTTGAATTCTATATAGCTTTTTAATCTCATTTTGCTTAATTTTTCTGGTCTTAAGCTTAACTTTATCCACCTTTTTCTTAATCAGTTTATTTCACCCTACTTTATATTTCTTTTTTCAAATAAATTCAGTTCTCTAAATTAAAAGTAAAAAATTATTTTCTTGACTTGCTTTTATGGTAAAAAGCAATCTTTTTCTTTTGAGATTATCTAAGTTTGTATGATTTATCTGTTTAATTGTCTACAACAGTTCTTTCATTTGTTCACCTGTGCCTTTAAAACAAATATGCATGGAATTTCAGTCAGTCTTTGATTCTTTACTTCTCTGAAATCCCATTGTCCTTTTTTATTCACTGGTGTTTCATACTTTTTTAACTTTCCAATTAAAAGTCTTTGAGGATAGTGACTCCTATTTCTTTAATATCTACTGAGCTGCTTAGAAAACTCTAAGTGAACATTCATGAGTTACTTGATATGCATAACCATTAATTTCTAGAAGTTTTATTTCAACTAGAAAAGGTAGAAAAGGAACAGAAGGCACTCAAAGTAATCTAACTACATAGAGCAAAGATTCAGATACAGAGTTGTGAGCAATGGTTTTGTAGCATCTACGAATCCACTTGTGCTAGGCTGAAAGAACTGGAAATAGACTACTGGAAGAACTGTTACTGTGGCTGTAGTTTAAATTTGCCTAGTAAGTTGTTTCACCTCTTCTTTTGGTAACCGACCTAGGTTTTTCCTAAACTCAGCTGCACTGTGCTTGTGAATCTTGATGGGTGTCTTTACCTTGTGTAGAAATGCACCAAGTTTGCTGGGCTTGGTAAAAGAAATTAACCCCATCCTCAGTCACTGAAAGGAGTATTTGACCAAAGCAAGATAATTACACCTATTGATTTTTAAATAGTTATTAAAGTGAATTTCACTGTTAAGTACATTCCCAGGTCAAGAGAACAGTATCTTACAAGAAGGTTAAGGGAAACAAAAGTTTCAGAAATAATGATAACATATAAGAGACTGAAACTGCATTTATGGGAGGTACAAATTAGGACTACTCAGAGAAAAGGAAAATTGTCTCTTGCTGAGGGGAGTTTTGCAGCAGAATTTTTGTAGGTGATGTAAGTAAGTAGGAATGGTGGTTTGGATAGTCTGAGAGAAAAAAATAATCTTTAGAATTATCACTGGACTCCAGTGAATATTCTCTTTGGAACAATACAAAACAAAACAAAACAAAAAATAGAAATTAGGAAGACATGAAAACTAAATGAAGATATATGGAATTGAGAGCACATTGAATCCTAGGATAAGAATTTTGTATTTTTTTGTAGCAAATATAGTCTCAAAAAGGATTTTTGAATATAATTTGAGTTGGTCAGAGTTAGATTAAAAAATAGATGAGTTTGGTCATGCTGCATAGATTGTATGGGACAAAAGGATGGTTTCCAAATAGACTGTATTTGGGGACCCTGTGGATTATGCCAAATGGGTGCTAAACACTACTGGGATAGTGACTTTAGAAGCACACTCTGTTACGTTCATGCTAATAATGCCTGTATCTTTGTCCTGGTTACAGTGAAGCACTTCTAGGAAGCTGTGTAGATGTACCTGACAATGTCACACACCACAGACTGCTTGGTTTTATCTTTTATTTCTCTCAGTGTAGAAATATGTG
The DNA here is from genome assembly GCA_004363535.1 of Dasyprocta punctata. Lineage (NCBI taxonomy): Eukaryota > Metazoa > Chordata > Mammalia > Rodentia > Dasyproctidae > Dasyprocta > Dasyprocta punctata. The sequence continues at coordinate 11,226 of RJWM01021564.1, forward strand.
CTGTCATTATCCCTATAAACTTTTTCTCAGTATATTATTTATATTTCATGCATTTTAAGTGAAACATATAATTTGTGATGAATGTTGCAGTAAAATTTCATCTAAGCATAATATTTTATTAACAATTTTATTCCTAGGCCCCAAGAAAAGGAAAAAAAAAACATGCTAATATCCTGCTGTGAGTCTTTGGGATTTTCCAAAGAATAAGTACTACTCTTGCTTTTCCTTTAGCAGAACATGTTATTTAATTTTTTAAAGACATAATTACTGGAAGAAAAATCTTCCCGCTTAATGACTTTCTGGACTCAAACCTTATAGAGTGTGCACACTATGGTACCGAGGTGTTGGAAAATAGAAAATAACCTTTACACTCAAATCTAGCTTTCTTGTCCAAAATTTTTATTTTCTTTTCTAGGAAGAAAATTTTGGTAGCAATAAAATTAGATTATATATCTTGTAACACTTTTTCTTCCACTCCCACCCAAAACACTGATTTTGATTCCAAGGTTCTTTTGAAACAATATTTTCAGAAAAAGCTAATATTTTTGTGCACATTATACTGACGTCTTAAAAATCTACAGATGAGCAGATGTGTTTGGGCAAATTTCAGTTTTTGTTTGCGACTTTATAGAGAGTTCCAGTGTACACTGAAAACAGCACTTGTGGTGAGAGACAGGGAAGGAGTAGTCAGTGCCACAGCTTGGAAGCCATATGATTTGCAATGTGAATTGTGTCCAATTCTTTAAATTCTGTTGATAACGACATTGCCTATTTGTGGGTTTATTATTTTCTATCTCATCATCCACTTTTAATATACTCTATTCTGAAATGCTCTATTCAGACGCTGTATTCTGAAATTTATTAGTAACAGACTGATATTACATCATCAGGAAAAGAGAAGACAGAAAGGGTCTAAGAAATCACTCTCTACTTACCAATGGTTTAAAGGTTATGGCACTAAGTATTGCAACCAAATACTTTGATCAGTTTTTAACACTAAACCCAAATATCCCTACATATATTGCTGTTTAAATCACAAGAGAAAACATACCAGATAGATACTAAAAGTAGAGATGCTGAAAAATTACTTAACCCTGTGTCAAGAGCTTTGTATGCATTATTTTGTATAATCCCCCAATAATGCTACATGAGAGATATTATTATCTCCATTTTGCAGAGATGGAATTTGAGGTTTAAAGAGATTAAGTAACATGTCCTAGGCAATAACAAATTAAGTGCCTATCTAGTGTTCAGAATCAGACAATCTGATTGCAGAGTCCCAGCTTTCACCTGCATACCAACAAAAGAAGAGTAGAATAATAGGCAATGTTTTTTGCTATTTAATTGCTTTTGAGATCAAATGATGTGGGATGAGTTTATTTCCTTGAGGAACGGGTTTGATGGAGAAAGTGAAGAAAACTGGTAACTTGACTCATTTGACAGCATGTGTAGATTTTGATAAATGCTGTTTGTGTGACAATTTTGTTAAAAATCTTGGACTTTTGTAATTCCGGTTTTTTTGTTTGTTTGTTTGTTTTGGTTTTTGTGTGTGTGTGGCACCGGGGGGTTGAACTCACAACCTGGAGCCTGCCAGGCAGGCACTTAAACCACTGAGTCAAACTCTGGGCCCCATGGGCTTTTGTAATTCTAATTCATAAAAAAAATGTAGTTATAGTGTCCGACTGAAAAAGCTTAGCTGTTAAAAAGATGATAAAAAAAATCCACAGAACTTACTTAAAATTAACTTTATGCTGCAAATACCAGGCTTTGGAAATGAACAATGTGCAGTCATTACCTTCATAGTGCTGGTATTAACCTCAACACATGCAGTTTGGAAAGCAATGCCCACAGGTTTGAGATACAAGACAGTGTACAAAACATTAAATTCTGTAGATTACGCTGGGCAGAGTTACCTATCCTATTTCTTTGTCAAAGCTTTAATTTTGTAGTTATTATAATTTTATCTAATGTCAAACTACCTTAATTGTATAACCTCATGAAAATTAAAGGTTTCATCTAAGTATACTTATTGATATTAGAATAGAGAGCATGTTTTTTCCATAAGAAATTCCAAGTAAGTTTCAAAAGCTTTAGGTTGTTGAATTAAACAAACTAGGTTAAATATTGTCTACTATTTTCCATAGGTAATTTAAAATAAAATTTTACTTTCCTGGAGGCATTATCAAAATTTACTAGATTTGAGCCTGGTGTGATTGTGCCCGCCTGTAAAGTCAGCACACAGGAAGGCTGAGGCAAGAAGATCTCATTGAGCAGCTACCCTGGGTTACATAATGAGATTCTGCTTGACCCCTTCTCCCAAATACTAGCTATTAACTAATCCTTAGTTTTCTTTTTTTTTTTTTGAAGGAAAAATAACACGGTAGACTGAATTCCAAAATTATGTCAGAAAAACGTAGTATCGAATTCCTTCAAAGTGGAAGAAATACGTCATATGTAAGATTTTTAAAAACTCAGATCTGCTCTGGTGGAACTTTGGGTTTCTCATTTACTGTTATTAGTGAGTAACACTGGAGGACAACTGCATTTTCACCCTAGTTTTAGAAAGTAAAGCACATATGAGATTGGGAGATATGAAACTTTATTAAAAAATACATTTATCTAGTTCCTGTGTCAATGATTCCTTACAGCGTTTTCCTAGTGGTGGAGTTTTCTTTTCTGGTTATGACTATTACACATTTCAATCAATTCATTAATAGTCGTGTTGGCAGAGCCCTGCCAACTTACATTTTAAAAATCCACGGAGGACCTTAGAAGTTGCGTAGGTGTGAACAAGGAGCTGTAGAGTCACACTCATCACAAACCCAGTAAAGATTAGCTAAGAGGATTTTTAAAATCACCTCTCTTGCTGCAGCAGATGCGGGCGCCGCCAGAGGGGAGAGGCCAGTGAACTGCAGTGGAGACCACACGGGTCTCGGGCCAAAGCCTCAGTTCAGGACACTGTGCCTAGAGCCCAGGGAAATGGGACTTCGATAGCAAGAGATATGCCAAAAAACGGGAAAGGGGTGAAGAGACTCCGGGCAGGCCATCGCCTCCAACTCTGCGCTCCGGGGTCGTCCAGAGGAAAAAGCGCGAAAGGGGCCCCGGAGACGCCGAGACCGAGGTGCCAGTCAGCGGCCACCAGCTCCTCGGAGCGTTGGGGGACGTCACGCGTGACGCCCGCGGCCCTTCGCCCTCCCGCCGCCGCGGGCGCTGCGGACAGAGGACGAGCAGCCCGGGAGGGAGGGAGAGCGGGAGGCTGGTGGGCCGGGAGGCGGGGAGGCGGAGAGGCGCGGAGGTGGGGAGGCGCGGAGGTGGGGAGGTGGGGAGGGCGGGCCCGGTGCGGCGCCGCCACTCGGACCCCGGCCGGATCCCACCCTCAGCCCCGGCGCGGCTCCCCGACCGCGGGAGGGGGTGCAGTGCCATAACCGGCCGGGGAGGAACGGGCCAGGGCAGGGGTCGGCGGTGCGCGGCAGCACCGGGGCTGGAGGATGCGTCCAGCTTGATCCGGACTCGGGCTCCCGGCCACGCCGCGGTGGAGGAGGGCGCGGGGACGGGAGGTTGCGAGGGTGCGCGCCTGTGTGCGCGGGGGTGCGCGCGTCTACAGGTAGCAGCTGCCGCGGGGACCGAGCGGGGACGCTTAGCAGCCGCGTCCCCGCCTGTGATTCTCGGTGGCGACTGCTCACTTAGCTGACGGATCTGTAGCTCCGGGAGATCGTCTCACTCGCTCCATTTCCACGCTTTATAGGCGTCTTCCAGTTTCAAGTGTGTGTTTGGGGTATTTTTTTTCTTTTTAATTTTTTTTTTTTGTCTTCTCCCACTAAATCTCGGGAATACTGCATCTCGAAGCAGGTGGCTCCTGGTACGAAATCTTTGGATACATTTTATTTGCCAAGTTTTGCTCTTCCCAGTCCTCTCCCGCTTTCAGAAGCATCTGTGGTGCTTTTCTTTCGGATTTACATGCAGAAAACGTATCTGTGTTTATACACCGACCGGATAATACATAAATACGTACATATAGGCGTCCCCAAGCGCCTAGGTTTCGTCTCCTTCCCGACCGAGAGGAATGTTTTGGAGCCCATGGATAACGAGCCCAGTATTAACATTCTTTTGAGGCTGTTTTCGAAAAAGGGAGGGGAGCGTGAAGAATTGTTTAACATTCGGCCGCCGTTTGGCTGCACACTAAGCACCACGAAGTATTTATGGTTGCAGATCGGGTGCAAACGGGGCTTAGAGAGAAAGGTAAGGGAGCTGCTGCGCGCCCCCAGTCCCGACGTTTACCTTAATCCCAGGGATTACGGAGAACTTCCTTCCTACTCCCGCCTGTGCCTCGCCTTCCCCACCTTCACCACCCGTGCCTTGCCGTCTCTCCTCGGTTCGCTTAACCTTTGTCCAATTCCTTTGGGCCAAGGGTGGTGGCGGCGGTGACAGTACTTGGAGGTGGAATCTTCTGTTAGAATTTAAATGCGTCGCTCGGTTTTCCCCAGATGAGTAACTGAGTTTTCCGTTTTCCAATCCCCCTTTCTAGCAGTTTTAAGCAGTGTTATTTTGTCAAAAATAAATAAGTAAATTAAAAAACCGCCTCGTAAATAACTGCTTTAACCATCTATTAGTACCAACTCGTTCGTCAGTGGTACCCTCTGAAAAAATAATAAAAGCAATAAAAAATAATGAACTTTAATGAGCTGGGTGGTTTCTTCAGTACTGAGGTTCATGGAACCTCCGAATGCTTTTCATTGAAAAATAAAAATAAAAATAACAATTGAAAAAGCAAACCAATGCCACGGGAGGAGACCATAGGGAAGGAAATTCAGCTTCTTTTTCTGCATAAAGCAATTCATTTCGCTTAGAGGGTCATTCGCCAGAGTTGAGAGAGATAAGCTAAGTCTAGTGTAGGAGAACCTACAGCACTTAATTCCTGCTTACATCCATCCTTTTACACCACGACGGGTCCTTGTTTAACTCCTCATCCACGGGCACATTTTCTGACCCGATCTCTTCAGGGTGAGGTGGGATCTTCCTCTTGGGTTTCCTCCTCTCCACCCAACCTCCTTCCTTTCCCGCTGGCCTCCTCCAGCCCTGGCAGTTTGTAAACTGCCCGTCTTGCCACCCCTCCTGGTAGGCGTTCTCTCGGCTCTCCACTCCTGCCCCCTCTGTCCTTCCTTCATTGGTGCTTTTAGAGCAGATGCATCTTTTTTTTCTTGGGCTCCCTCTCTCGCCCCCTCCCCTCCCCACGCGCCCCGCGGCTCCCCACCTGCCCCGCTCCCCTGGCTGCTGCCCAGACTCAATTCCTCGTCCCAGCCTGCGAGCCGGCCGGGGGGCGCCGAGTCTGGGTGCCCAGGACGCCGGCGCAGAGCGGAGAGAGCGCGCGGCGGCCGCCGCAGGAGCCCAGCCGGTGCCAGGAGACCCGGCCGGAAAGGCAAACCGGAGCGGGGAGCCTGAGGCCGGAGCCCGTCGGAGCCGGGGAGACCCGGAGATCGGCGTGAAGGCGAGCAGTGCTCAGCGCGCGCTGGCCGAGCCTGGCTGACGGGTGCAGTGGTCTCCAAAGCCTTAGAGCGGCGCCCCTGTCACTGCAGCTTTTCACCCTAGAGCTGTGCTCTGGGACCCGAGACCAGGAGCTGGGAGATCCTTCGAGAGGTATCCAAGAACGAAAGAACAGATCACTAGCGTGCGGGGAGGGCTTCCTGGCAAAACGCGGAGGCTGAGCAGATGGAGGAACAATGCCGCCTCCAGAAGCAAACCCTCGCCTGAGCCCTCGGCGGAGCGCGGAGCAGCCGCTGCCAGCCTCCTGCTCACTCCCCAGGCCCTCTGGCTCCATCTCGGGTGGGTTCCGCCTCGTAGTTTGACAGAAATAAGAAAGTTGTTCGTCTTCCCCACAGCGTTTTCTGGGAGGTGGTTTTCAGACTCGAGTGGCTCCAGTCGAGATGTCACTTTTTAGATCCCCCGCGATGAGCAACTAATACATTATGCAGTATTGAGCAATAAACTCTCCCGGGAAGAGAAGGTAGTCCAAACATTTAAACCGCTCTCCACTGGCTCCTTCCTGCTTCAGCACAATGCCTTGTGAGTACAAATGGAAAACCACCTGCCATGAATTTAAAATTGTGGAGGGTGAGATTTTTTTGAGTTGGGAATAATTTATTCCAGAGGAGGTTGTTAATATGATAGAAATTATGTGCCCAACGTTCGATTCGCTTGTGGTTATTGTAATGAACCGCTGGCCTCTACAAAGGTATTATTTCTTCCTTCTCTGTGCAGGGCCATAGTAATACATGTAGGATTTGATAAATGTGAATTTAGATACCTAACCCTGTATCTATCACTCTGCATTTTTATAGATAATTAATATACTCATTGCCCTCTTTTTATACGAAGACTACTGTAGGCTATAATTGCTTAGAGTTCTAATCCTGTATATGAAGTTATTGTCTTTATGCATTTCTCAAAAATTAACTGTACTACAATATTAATTGCATACAGATATAAAAATGCCACTAGGAAAAGGTATATGTAGCTACATCTGAATATAAAACCTGTAAAATGTCTCAACATTATCATCAGCCATTGTAACCCAGCAGAACACCAGCTTTTTGAAATGAGTTCAGAAACAAGGGCTAAGTATGGGTTTGAAATATTAAATGTAAAAGTACAAAGCTTTAAGTTTATTGTGCCCTTGTCAGAGAATGAATCTAAGTCTACCCAAATTGCTCGGTGATTGAATGATTCACCAAGAGAGTGGAAGTTAATCATTACTCAGGCCTTCTGATTACATGGTTTGATTAAAAGAAGTAACTGTTTTCTGTAAGCCTGCTATTCTGTGGTTAGTCTTTCCAATCCTCTTAGCATAAGCAGAAATTGAGGGAGTCAGTCTTTCAGTAGACTGTGCTACAGATGCTGGAGTCTGGGTAAGAAAAGCTCACTGAGAGCCCCTTCCCCATGTCTCCTCTCCACCTCACCTCTGTCTAGTCTGTCAACCTTTATTCTCTCCGTGGAGCCTTATTTTACAACGGTTTCAGTTTATGCCTAGTTAGCATTTCAAATAGACATGTGTGAACTGTTTTGAAGCTGAGGTAGAATACACTCTCACAGAAGGGTGGCTGTGTGAAAAATTTCGTATTGTGCCCCATTTGTAAGTTGTTGGAGGTCCAGTTGCCTCTCCTTGGCTGGATGACCCCCCATGAATCGCTCTCTAAAGTCTCTTTTAACCCTGAATGTTGCATATTTATTTCCACTTTTATAACTTTCACACGGTTATCCAGTGGCAACTTCTGCATCTTCCTTCAACTTTCCTTAAGTTAGCTGTTTAGACCATTTTAAAAAAATTAGATAATTAGGTAGCGAAAACTAGAGTACACAAACACAAATCTAAGTTCTTTGATCTTTTTTTAAAAGTTTGCACATAAATGCTGATGTTATTGGCAACTTTTCTGGGAAAATAGGCATATAGAGGAAAGTATGATTGAAATATATATTTCTCTGGATTTTCCTGTATTGAAAATAGTTTTTAACATTTTTAGTAAATCATTGCAGTGGTCCATCTCTAGAAATTTTTTAAAAATTTACATTGAGAAAATAGTTCACAAATTACCCAGAAAATGTTAATTTGTAGATTTTATAAAGAAAACATAAAGCTAAAATTTAGACACTTCGAAAGTTTGACAACATACTTTTGCCATGTTTTAAGAAGTTTTCAAGCGAATTTTGAAGCCTGTTTCCATCTGATTAAATTACAAGCTAGTGTATGTGATTACTCCATTTTATTGTAATTATTTATCAGTGTAACCTCCCAAGTTCAACACACTGCACTTATTTATTTATTTTTCTAAAATATGGGAGTGATTTTGTAGAGCTCTGTTTCATAATAGCCAATAGTCCTTTATAGGTTTCCTGCCAATGTCCGGTCCTCATGACATTCAACTCTTCTCACAATTTTTAGATGAAAACACCCTTGAACTGACATTCTTCCCCAATTTACTTTTTAGTTCATCCACAAAACTCTTACTGTTTACACAGATAGTACCTACCATTTCAGGGTTCTGTGTTTTGCTTATGTCACTTTTCATCATGCATCTAGCATCTTGCGCATCCTCCAGCCACAGGACAGGAAAGCATTTTCATACCTTTGGCTTGGCTTTGCTCAGCCTGCCTCTTTCCTTTATCCTTACCCTGAGTTCTCATCACATGCTACTCATACCAGAAGTAACCCACTTTTTATAGTCTTGGTGGTTGTCTTCCCTACTGGATAGTGAATTGCCAGAGATTAGAAACCATACCTGATTTATTATTTTATTCAGAATACTCATCCCCACTTAGGAATATAAAAAAGTAGACTATAAATCAATAATATATATATTATTTACAAATACATTTGCCTACTAAGTAACAGTTAGGCTATCAGTGAATTAAGCAAATAGAAGTTTACCTAGTTTAATATAAGTAATCCAGAGAAGACAATTATTTAAGCATTTAACTAGGGAATCAGATTTCTTCTATCATCTTGGTACTTTATTCACATGATCACAAGATCATTACCAAACCTACAAACTCACGTGGGCCTTCGAATTCTAAAGAAGGAAGTGGACACAAATATAACAAAGAACACTATAGCTCAGTATTTCTCAATTTTGACACTGTTGTTATTTTGGGGTGGATACATCTTCATATGTGCTTGTGTGTGTGTGTGTGTGTGTATCTTGTACATTGTACCATGTTTAGCAATAAGTAATCCTGACCTCTACCTGCTAGATGCCAGCTGAACATCCTACCTCTCGGCTCTTCAAGACAACCAAAAGTATACACAGGCATTGCCAAACGTCCCTGAGAGGTAAAATCATGCCAGGATGAGAACCTTTGCATTAGAGTATGGAGACTTTTCCTATTTTCTATTCCCTCTTTTTCTTTATATTGTAGGGGTAGTGAGGATTTATTTGGTTTTTACTTAATAAACAGTAAAGCACTCTTTCTGAGATTTTAAAAAAGGAGAAGGAAATAACCAACCAAACAAGTTTACTCTTTGAGAATTGTGACTTTCATTCTGATGTAGACATTCTCCCAAGAGACTTCCATTCTCCAGTTACCTCCAGAACTCTGTCAGATGACCATCTTTAGCTACCTGAGAGTTAGGGAGATACATATTTTAGTATTTCCTCTGAACAAACTTGGAATTTGTGAGAAATGAAAATTGGAAATGGATTTGAGGTTGAAAACTAGTTGGCTTGTCACTAATATATAATAAATTAATATGTAAAACTATTTTAAATGCTCAGAAATGAGGAAAAGTAAAGAAAAGGTAAGCAGCCATAAAAGAAAGTGAACATGATTTTTTCATATGGTACATGTTGGTGAAATAACTGCAATACTGTGATTGCTTTTTTCTTTGCATGATATTTTACTTAGAAAACTGTGAACAGAGTGAAGGTAGTTTTTTCCTAATAATTTTTTTTAGACCTCATCCCATCTTCTCCAGTCTATTGAATAAAGCAATAAAATTTTCTATTCATAATTACAAATTAAATAGTGGCAAACCACGTGAAAAAAATCTCAGAGGAGATAAAACACAGATCTGTTGTTTTAATACTCTCTAATACTTGTATTTAAAAAGTTATTATATGCTAGTAACAGCATTAGGTAAAATACTAGTTTCATGTAGAGATGTGTTAGCATGGTCTCTAGTAAGTCTAAATTGGGTTGATCAGTTATTTACCTGAATGTATAATAAGCACCAGGTACCTTTATAAGGAAGAATTCTGCCTTACAAAAAGATACATCAACATTGCTGTGGATGGCCAATCATATTGTCTTATTAGACAAAAAGCATTCCTAAAGAATGTTTTCTCTGCTTTCTCTTTGGTTTGTGTTCACTATAACTTTGTTGGATGCCAATATTTGCTGAGATCAATGTAGAACATATAAGTATGAAGTATGGTGTCTGTTAGGACGATTTTGCTGGTAAGCAATGCAGTGCCCAGTTAAAGACCTCAACAAAGGAGATGGGCATTGTGCTGACCCTGGGTTAACTAAATCAGCAATTCAAGGATGTCCACTTCATTGTGACTGATTTGCTTTGCCATCATGGAACGTGATAATTTGGCTATCACTAGGCCAAACATCTCTTTACACAGCCCTATGCAAAGCAAAAAGATGAAAGCACTCTTCTCATGAACCTGTTTCTTTTTATCTAGAAGGAAACTTTTCCCAAAAATTATCAGCAAACTTCCTTTTATGTCTGAAGGACACAAACTGTCACATTCCATTCCCAATTAACAGTTGACAAGGAAGCAATACATTGCGTTGTCATGCTTGTGACCAGCACTGGTCCATTCCTTGGAGGCTGGAGGAAAGGTATGCTTTCCCTGTGAATGTGATGGTGTCACATTTCAACAAAAATCAAAGTTCTCTTAAGTGGGAGGAAGAACACAACCACTGTAACTTCAGGCAACTAACAAGGTATTCCACAAATATTATGCTTGTCCTTCTCAAATCTTTGATAATATAGAATACTTGTATTAAAATAAAATGCACAAAAAATTACATGATCTTTCAGTCTACAGACATAAACAATGTACATATTAGCTTTCGTGCTTCTGCTGTAGAACGCATTCTTTTGTGAGATTGTAGAGTTTTCCATCTGTTTTTAAATACCATCTGGAAAAATTGGAAAATATATGAATGTGCCCTGAAAAGGATAATTGCAAACATTGACTATACTACATTGCATGTATAAATAAAAAACCCTATATTTTCAACTTCTATCTGTATCTATAATATAAACCACACTTAAGTCAGAACATGTCCCATGTCCTCCTTATCAAATAGATCATGCATCCTTATTTATGTTTGTCACATAATCTTTCCATCATAATTTAGGAGGAGTCTGAGACAAAACGAAATCGTTTGGTCAGTTAATCTCAGGAAGAAGGAATTGACATCAGCTATACTCAAATAAAAATTACCTCTCTGTCTTGTTTACTTGGAGGGTCTAGGGAATAGTTCAATTTTTAGCTCACATACCAGTAAGCATGTCTCTCATTGAACATTGTAAGTCTTTATTTTTTGAACAAGGAAACCTTTATTTTCATTCTTTAGCCTGATTTCACAGAAGCTCTGAGCCAGTTCTGTGCTTAATTAAAGGAAATGTCCTTAACTATCTCCTTTAACCCTGCTTTATTATTCAAAGTTGCATTTTTGTTAATTATCTCCTTTAACCCTGCTTTATTATTCAAAGTTATATTTTTAAACTGTAACTTTGTTTCAGGATTTGATTGTTTTAGAGCTGTTATCCTAGGTTGCTTCAAATTATATTTGGAAGGAGGAAGAATATAATAAATGCAAGTATGAACAAATGATGTTATCACATATCACTCAATAAATGTCTTTTTCCTGAATGAGTAAGTTCAGCAATTATATGATGTTACATGAAATAGACTGCTGAATTTATGGTATAAGTGATGCATTAGACATGATACGGGCAATAGAATTTCAAGGAAAGGAGATGCTGGTGGTACTTGAGTCCTTTGGATGAAGATACCATGCTGCAGTTTGTAGACAGATGGGAAATTTAGACACTGTAGGTGAAAGATAACCTGAACTCATAGCTGTCTTCCTCCATGTCAATTGTTTTTCAATTTTTTCCTCTAGACTAAAAATTTCAATAACATCATTCTTACCCAATAATTCTTTCCAGTAGGAAGGAACAAATAAACGTTAATACCAAGACTGCAATGCAAAATATCCATCCATCAGCGAAAGACTAGATTTGGAATCTCTGACCCAAAGCAAATTTTGTGAGGATAGTGGCTCTCTCCTCAAAATGTTAGAATAATCTTTCAGTGCATATCACCTTCCTCTGTAGATGTTCTGTTTTCAGACTCCATATCTGAAGCTGTATACCCTGTAAGCAACCACCTTTGAACTTGGCTCCTTGCCTCCAAGGAAACTGATTTTTGAATTAAACTTAAGATAATAGATACTCTATCTGGGTTGAGGGTCAGAAACAGATGCTTTTCCTTTTTCCTTTTACAGAATATGTGTTTGAAAATGGAAAAATAGTGAAATTAAGGTTTAAATAGACCTAGGTTGAGTGGGCACTCCTGTATTAAATGATGACTACAGATGAATATGTTTTCTAAATATCTTCCTGGCCTTTCAACTGAACCTGGGTGCCACCTTCTACAACAAATGTACTTGAAGTTATTATGGTTAGTGACGTTTAATCTAAGGTACTACAGATTGTTGAAGCCCCTCCAAGGGAATAAAATGTTTAATTATATTTAATATACCAAATTTCTTCAAAACTAAGGAATACTTATTAGATTCATTATTTCCCATATACTATAGAAAAAAATAAACTCCCTAGTTAGCCAATTCTATACCCTTTTCCTGACACTTAGAATTTTTATTTTATTCTATAAAATGCAATGTCAATCTTGTACATACATAAAAAGTAAACTAGCCTAATATATTGGTTGAGGAATTTAAAAACCTTCATCCTATTTAGAATCTCACTGTCTGAATCATTTTTACTTCAGATTCATCCAAATGCAGATTTCCCCACATAATGATCTAAGTATGTTGGCAGCAAACCACTTTAGAATGAACTCCCTTATTGTTCCAAGAATCTGAAAAACTTGATATTGACTGAACTCTTAAAGACTTGATGTTGAGGTTTTGTTGTTTCTACTAAAATGTGGCAATGGAAGATTTTCAGACAACATTCAGGACTCACATTCCTTCCATGAATGTGGGGAGTATGTCAGGAGTGGCAGTTGTCTGATTTTCACAAAAGAAACACAACTGATTTCACATACATAGTCTATGTTAATTAGATTTCCCCTACTCTTTGGCTATACAGAATTTAAAAATGCATCTTGACTTCTGATATGTTAATGGTTTTTTTAAAATAGTGTGTCAGTGTCAATGAAATGCCGCAGTTTTAATGATGCACATAGTATCATTTTTAAAACATGCTAATGTAATCACTATAACTAATTAACAACTAATTAATCTCCAAACATTTGGATAAGAGAGATTAATACCTTATTACTAAAGAATCTAATTCTTTTTTTTTTTATTCTTTACAAACTGTCCTCCCATTTTGCAATATATAAAATGAAGCTAATTTTCTAAAAGGAACTAATCGTATGATGATTGAAAACAAAAGAAAGAAAAAATCTTAGACTTGGGACCATGAGACCTATGTTTTTAAAGTAGATTCTTCTAATAAATATTGGTGTCACATTCTCTAATTCCCTTCACATATCTGGCTGGACCTTGGTTTCAGGATTTAAAAAGGATGCTTGGACCTATTAAAATTAAATATGCTTTCTCACTCTAAAATCCATCTCAGGTAAACAAACAGTAATAAAGAATGTTCATGATGATAATATATTACGTATTTTAAGTGGGTACTATATAAATATTTAGTAATGAGAGATGTTACTTTAAACTGATACACTAAAAATACATAGTATAACTTTAACTTTTATTTTATATGGTAAAGATTGTCAGAACCTTACCCATATGAATCTTACTTGTTCTTGAAAACAACTATAAGCAATGCAGATTCAGTGGAACAAAGTTAAAATTTAGGAGTTCTTCTGTTTAAACATACTGGGTTAGAAAAATTGCTGAATAAATCAAAGCCGAATAAAGGATGTAAAAGTGGGAAGAGGCAAGAAGAAAAATGCATTTTCTATCAAGAACAAAGAAAACTTACTCAAGAAATTAAACATTACTATATATAAATGTTCTGCTTAAAAGAGAGTCATCAGTAAAAGCTAGAGAAAATTGGCAGGTAAAAATGAAGTTTCCCTTTTTTAAAAAATTTATCATTACTCAACCACATAACACTGATTTTAAATGTGAATAAAAGGAAGAGGAGTCTCTGGTTGGATCAGTCAGATGCTACTATCTGTGGATGTATCTTGACAGTTCTTAATGTGCAGTTCCACAGACAACAGTGCTTCTTTGCTATATTGTTTTTGAAAATAGCCATTGCTCTTAAGCGGTCGGGAAGCTGGGCGCTTACCTTCTCATGAATAACTAGCTCTCCAGATGTGTATGTCATTCTTATTTCTCTCCCTGAAGCAAAATTTGCCATGGAGAACACATCGTGTTGCCTCTTATCTACCTGCTTTTCTACAAAAGTGACTTTCTTTATAGAGCATGAAGAAAATCCTTCTTTATTTTTTATTTGGACTAGATAACTTTGAAAGTACTCTTTTAATATGATCACTGTACAGTATTAGAAAGTATAAGGTATAGATAAACTGTTGCTTCAAATTTGTATTGAATTAGTAGTTAAGTTATTTTAATCTTCTACGTGAGTCATTTTGTCCATTAGAAAGATATCGAAGATAGTAGCTTTTTTGTGTGTGCTGGGAATCGAACTCAGGACTTCATGTTGCCAGGCAGGCACTGTGCCACTGAGCAATATCCTCAGCCCTGAAGTCACTAGTTTTTAAGATGGAGAATATTACTTAATGACTTAGAATCTTAAGCCATTAAGCAGTGTTCTAAGATTATATTCATATGTAATCACTTTTTATGACTAACAGGGAAAATCACAATTTTTTAACCTCAGGTGGTCTGTGAAAGATATTCTATAAAGGGATAACTAGTTTCTAAAATTTCAATAAATTTCCAATAGGTTATAGGCTAACCTCCTTAGTTTGTGTATGACAAAATTGAGACCCATGGAATAATGAGTTGTTTGGTTTATGTGACTATGAAGCTTGATCGTGATCTTTAGGTAATGATTTCAAGAATTAATTTTATGTGGGAGACAATAAAGCTTATATCAGCACCATGCATTTTATTTAGAAATTACCATGATTATATAATTAGTAGTTTAGAACTGTAGGTAATAATAGTCAGAACTGGTGAAAAAAAAAGGGAGTTAGATTTTCAGGAAGGTTTTATGATGAAAGTGTTACTTGTAGTTGATTGAGTTATGAATAAATGGAGAAGGAACATAGCATTGTTCAAAAAAAAGGAGGAAAAGCAAGACTAAGACATACAGCAGAGGCGACTGGTCATTCTGAGTTTTTTCAAAAGCAAGCACGTGCTGCACACACACTGAGAAATATGTTTGCAAAAAGAAAAGAAAGACCCTTATTAAAAAAGACCACATTTCCTTCTATGTTCATTATTTTGACTTAGTACCTACGTAGATTAGGTATGCTAAATATAGGCTTATTCTGATTACTTGTCCTGAGAAACATTGGTTCATACTGTCAAAAGTTCAATTGTATTAGGAAAGAAACTAAATTAATTAAAATGGAAAACAAAACTTTTTAAGCATATACCTATCATACAACTAATTGATAAAAAAGTCAAGTTGATTGTGGTCATCATACAAGGGAATTCTTACCACAAGTCTCCTAGGTATGGTTTTCTACACCTAGGGAACTCTTGATCCTTAGCAAATATGAGAAACACTGTCTTTAAAAATTTTTTCTTTCCCATACTCCTTTTCAACATAGTCTTCCAGTAAGTCTTTTCATATCTGCTGATTGCAAAACAGTTATAATAAAAAAGTTCTATTTGCTCAAGTAAGAGAAACTTCAGGTGCTGCCAGTTCTCTTTTAATATCCAGTGATCATAATTCACTATCACTTAAAAAGTTGTAACATTGTTAAGGTCTAAGAGTTGCAAGGTACATGAGCTAGATTCTTCTGTTTCTAATAAATTGCACATGAAATCAGCACATCTCTCCTGATTGTTCTTGAATTCACTCTCCATAAAAACAGCAGATCATTCTAGGAGTCAGGGGCTAAACTAGCATGTGGAGAATGGCAAGGAAATCAGTTGTAAGAGCATTAGTATGTTTTGTCTAGAGTCCTATAAATATAGTCATAATTTCTCATGAGCAGGTTTGTTATGACCCTGACAATCAGAAATACATTGGAAACAGTCTAGGTATTCAATTTTGAATGTCATTCCACTTCTAGTCTTCTCTTAAACCCCAAGGAGATATGAGGCTTCTCTGCACAGCCTCCTCTCTTAAGCACTGTTTCTGCCATACAAATCTGTGACAAATAAAGAGAGTAGGAAACTGTTGTGGTCAGGCAGAAGTAATGTGCAGTTACTGGAAATGATACTGTTGGCTGAGGATATGTGGAGCACATGAAAACGTCTTTAATACACAATATCAATTATTTCTTCTGCTGCATTTAAGCTTGCAAAACAGTCTCCTATATATGTTTATAAATGTCTATCTGGGTTTTATTTCATTTAATTGAAAACTATAGATGAATGGCTCATATTCTATATACTATAATGAGAAAGGAAACAGAAATATTCAGAGATTTGTTCCTGGCTATAAGGAAAATATATCCAGCATCCATTTACCAGTCTGTATAGTTTATTGCTTATCCTCATGAATATTATTTGTTTGTCCTCCTTTATATGTTTCTTAATCCCTATATTTGGTAAACAATCTCTTTTACATGGCATTCCTTCTGTATCTAAAACCAGAACATGAATCCAAAGATTTCCTTTGCACTTTTGGACTATTGTGAAGGCCTTCTACCTACAAATGTCAGTAACCAAAACTTTAATATGAAAAGTTCATCTTAACGATTTCTTTCCCCAAGTGATACTCCACTAAACAGAATGAAACACAAAATTGATGGGTATAAGTGGAAAAAGTAACAGAAGACCTACTTAAACCAAGAGTATTCCCAGTGAGAACAGGGTAGGTTTGTACCAGATGCTTACTAGAAGAATGCTTTAGGGACCTAGTGAGAGGCCAAGTGGGAATCCCTGGAGAATATGGGAGACTGGGTAATTAGGGCAGAGGGAAGAGGCTGAAAAACAAAATGAAGAAGACTACAGGAGATCAAACTTGTGTTGTTATATTGTTTAACTCTATAGGTGATACTCTTGCTAGGTAGTAATAAAATTCATGATTCTACATAATTGTTATGTTTCTTTCACTTAGTTTTTCTGTATGTAAAAGAAGAGTTGATAGTATCCTCATATGACTATTACAGGATTAAAGAAATAATGTGTTGCAGTACTTTTGTGTAGCATATAACAGTTATCAAAAGTGTTCACATTACCATAATAACACACCACACAAATACACAAGCACATTCTGCCTCACTAACAGTCATTACGAACATCTATCTGTCTGTCCTATATCTTATCTATCTGTCTATCTGTCTATCTATCTATCATCTATCTATTTTGAGATAGAGTCTTGTTATGTTGCTCAGGTTGGTCTCTACCTCCTGGGCTCAAAAAAATCTTCCTGACGGAGCCAATTATCATGCATTTTCTAGGTACTAGGTTAGATGTGATACTGGGCACTGTGGAGAAGACAAAGAAAAGTTAAACTGTCTAAAATTGTGGTAATTCTGTTTTTTTTTTTTGTTTGTTTGTTTTTCATTTTTGTTTTTTCCTGGAGCCTTTGAAGTTAAAATATAGTGTGTGTTATCCTGTTTTGGCTAATGCAAGAAAGATAAATCTGTTTTATTTCATTTATACATGGAACGAAATAAAAAGCATTTAGAAATGGTGAAATTGGCAGCTTTAAAAAATTTCAAGAACTCTGTCAGCACTGGAATGTGAAAACATTTGAGTCATCGGTTTACTAGGGAGTGAGTGTTTAATAGGCGCCTTTGTAAAATCTCCAAACTAAGCTGTATCATTTTCTATACATGCTTAAATCTCTTAATTACAAAGCAACTTTAATTGCACGTAAAGTATGCCTCTTCAGTCATGTTTTAATCACACATGAAAAAAATTAAATTTATCCCAATGTTATTTTCTGCATTTCATTTCTGATTTTTAAACTCTGGCATATTCTGTACCAAAAAATTGCTTTAAGCTAATGTTTATGCTTGCACATAATCCCACACTTTCAAGGCAACACTTAAAATATTCAGAAGAGCTTCACAAGAGGGAGTAGTTTAATTCTGTTGTTAACTCAAAGTCATTGTTCTTCACAGTTACAGCTCTGCTGGCGTAGGCTACATATGGTCACTTGTTTTCTCAGTGTATGGGGTGATAATGCATTAACATTCTGGCTGGTAGTGGAAGCTATGCTGTACTTTAGAGCAACACAGAAGGGAAGATGTGCTGCTTCTGGGTCAGAAAGGAGGACAAGATCAACGTGGAAGGGTCTACAGATGGCCTTAGACTAATCATCATGGTTTGACACAGGGGAATGACTGACCTAGAAGTCATATAATTCTCTTAGGGAGCTTCACTCGCAAACATGGGTTGCTTGTGCTAAGACTCCTATTGAAAGAGTAATCATTAGAGATAACTATGTATCACAGTCAGGGGAGGAGATTTTGCCAGCATCTTTCGCCACTGCCATTCAGAGAGGCCATTCTGGAGCCTCCAGTTGTCACTTGGAACAGACTTTTTATGACCCTACTTTGCTCTAATCAATGCTATGTAAGCCACGGGTCAAAGTGGGATGCTGGGCCAGAGACTAATGATTGTTGAGGTCCATTAGAAGTCATTCAGTAATTTCTTATGGCATTAGTATTTTTAACAATAAAAAGTGAAGAACTTTGGCCCTAGTTACATAACTTTTATTTTTAATCATTTGCATTTTACTTTGGTGTTTATGAACTAAGTAAAGTAGGCAAGGAAGATCTTGTGTATCTGTACACTCAAATAATAATAATAAAATAAAGACTTCACCCTTCATCTAATCTTATTCCTTGTGAAGTTCTCTCCCAGGAGATATGTCAAGTAATGTAGGACTTGAGAGCTTCTACACTTTTTTCCTTACTAATGTAGTTTACATCTGTTTGTGAATAAAAACACTAATAATAGTAGCAGCACCAGAGGGAGCCACTTACACAGTTTTGTCTCAAGTATTGCAAAGCTAACAATAAGGCTTGAAATGCAGAAATATTAAGATTTTATTGTTGAGTCTAAAAAAGAAAGGCAGAAAAGTAGCAGATATGTAACATCTGTTAGCAGCAATTCCAAATTATGGGATTAGTAACAACTAGTTCACTTCTCTCACTTGAAATATTTGTGAATGGTAATTGTTTGGCTAAAAGCCAGAAAGTAAATCATATTTCAGTATGTAAAATTGTATTTGGAACAAGAAATATTCTTTCTGATCCCAACATTGTCCCCTTGCAAAATACTATTACTAAGTTTGTGTGTTTGAAACTTATGCCAGTTTGCTGTTTTTGTAATGTAAATGATGGTACCAAAAATAAAGAGGAAGAAGAAAACTCTTTAGATGCATACACTAATGTGTTCAAATATGTCCTCTCTCACACTCTCTCTGTGTCTCTTTCCCTCTCCCTCTTTTCTTTCCTTCCTCTCTTACACACATGGAGGTTCACTCCTGCCTCTTTTTTTACACACACACACACACACACACACACACACACACACTTCACATGTATTTCTACAGATAATTTTGTAGAAGTTTAGAACAAGAGTTCCAACCATTAGAATGAGGGTTGTTGTAAAGGCAACAGGTAATTCTGTTTTTGAGTTTCATAATGGGGAAGAGAACAATCAGTACATCAAAAGAAAAATAGAAGGCATGCATGATTATTAACACACTGACCTTTTTCATTAAAAACAATCACAAACATTTAATCCTAAATAATGCTCTCTTAATAATTACTCTGATGAAACATACTGTGAAAAACTCTTATTTTGACCAACTCTAACCCATATCATAAAAGCATCAAGAAGGCAGAATCGCTACAATTCTATGAGCACAATGGCTTTATTCCTAATGTTTCTCAATGCCCCAGCTTTGACAGCATCAGGTGAATTCCATAACACATGATCACAAGAAAGAAGGATTTTAGAAAATAAAATAATCTCTGTTGGCTCATGTAATGGTACTTTGCTATCCCAATAGGGTCTTCAGTGTACAATCTAGACAAAAAATGCTTTCTTAGATACTTTTCCAAACAATAGTCATTATCTTCAAGAAAATACTTGATTATTTATGGTCTGTGCTTCAGATACAACAGAGAAAAATGAGAGTAAAGTTTAGTTGCCCTTGACTTTCTGGTAGCATTTATCCTTCTTTCTTAATATGAGTCTTTCCTTCTCATCTGTATCACCATCCTGGTCAAATAGCTCTGCCACTAACTGCCCATATGTATTCTATCCATAAGGGAAGAAGTTGAGAAGGATAATTGGGGACACTGTGATTGCAAAATGATTCTAATCAGGTGTCCTCTCTGTGTGACTCTAAGATTACAAATTTGCCTCTGAGGGAAGGAAGTACATATTGGATATTTTGTTTATCCCTCTGTTGATTTTGTTTGAATAATTAATATAATACTACTCAGTCTAGACAAACAGACCTTCACTGAGGAAAGAATCCATAGAAAGTTTGTCAGCTGTTAGTAATCTGGTAGGCATTGATTAGCACTTCCTCCAGAGGCATTAGTAGGAGGTTCTAGAAAACTCTAGGTGGTGACAGTGGGCTGAATGGAGAGTCCTGGACCTGAAGATCTCAAGCAGTCTTCTGACTCCATGAACAGAAAGTTTCCAAGGACCTCCTGTTTCTGGGAGAGAATGAAGCAGGAAGCATCTGTGGTGACAGGCTGGCAGTGGGTTGGCAAGGTAGAGAAGTTGGTGTGAAGTTTGGACAAAGAAGGTGTCGCCAAAGTACCTCCGTGGCATCTCCATAGTTATATTGTTTTGAGATGTGTGATGTATTGAAGAGGAGAAAGATAAAAATAGGATCTGAAATGATCAACCTCATAACTTGCCCTTAAACTGTGTCTGGCAGCAACCTTGTAGCTGTATCACTGACTTATGGAAAAGAGAGAGGAATGCTTGAACACTGACTTGAGTATGAGGAGAGAGATATTTATTATATACTTCTCTCACTTTGTTTTTTGTGAGAGGTACTGGGAATTGAACTCATGACCTCACGCTTTTCAGCCAGGCGCTGTGCCACTGAACAATATCCCAGGCCCCTACTCCTCTCACTTGTTGTATGCAAAAAGCCTGGCAAAGGCTGTAAAGCATCCACTGTCTTGCTTCAAAATGATTAAAGAGCTACATTTGTATTAGAATGGAAAATGAATAATCCCCATAGAGGTAGGATAACGATGAATTGAAGGGATCAGTGTTCCTTTACAAACTTTCTGGAATTACTACTTTGTTTTATTTGGCAGAAGGTACACAGGTGCTTTTTATTGTTACCTCAGAACTTTAAATAAGAAGCTAGAACTCCATTGTACCGTGAACTACTTGATGGTTAGTTTTGTCTTCTCTTTGTTTCCCTTTTGTGTTTAGCAGGAAAATCCTTGAGAATAAAACTATCTGTACACTGATGTCTGTCAGAGAGTCGGGAAACAATATTTCAATTTGAAATCAGATTTTCAGGAGCATCATTACCACAGAGGGTGAAGTGAATGCTGTTGAGAAGGCACAATAGGAGTTAGAGCTCAAAAGACAAATGATAGGAAGTAGATAAGAAAGTCTGACTTGGAGTGAGAACTTGCAACAAGGCAGTGGGGAGGTCCTGGGTCATCTACATCTGAATAGTCCTACCAGTGAAGTCCCCTGAAATCCATATACTAATAAATTTAAGGAATAACTCATGATAAGGGGCAAAAATAGACAAGAGAGCAATGAAGGAAAAACTGCAAAATGAGCAAAACTCCTTGTGCTTTGGCTCAATGTGTATCTAACAAAGTCAGAACATTTGGATTGTCTTAAAAAACACATTTGTTGTCCACACAGTTGTGATTTTCAATACTTAGATTTAAAATCCATCCTAATAATTATAGTAACTCAGTGGTATATGGCTTAATTCTGGACCTTCAAGCAATGCTTTCAGCAAAAACCTCCTCTGTCAAGTGCAAAATAGGCAAGTTTACAGCTTTCTATTATATACAGATTGCTATTTAAATCTAATGAGATGGAAGGGGTAGGAAAGGGTCATAATTTAAGGGAATTGACAGGCATTATATTTTTTCTCTGATCTTTACTTTTTAAATTTTTGTTAAGTTGTTTAGTTGTATGAAGACAAGTATTACTGGTTTTCAGAAATATAGGATAGAGAAAACACGACGTAATGGATTGGGCACTGGACTTGAAGTTGGATGCTACTAACATTATACTTGGTGCAGATAA
This sequence comes from Dasyprocta punctata, assembly GCA_004363535.1. NCBI lineage: Eukaryota > Metazoa > Chordata > Mammalia > Rodentia > Dasyproctidae > Dasyprocta > Dasyprocta punctata. Next base: position 33,318 of record RJWM01021564.1, read on the forward strand.
ATGGCAGTTTTTCCATGTGTTAATAATTGAGGGAGCCCAACTAAATTAACTGAGTGTCTTAGTTACTTTTCACTCCTGGCCGAGATAAAATACCTGACGCCCAAAATAAGTGAAGGAAAGGTTTATTGTTACAGTTTATCAGGAGTTTCAGTTCATTAGTTGGCTCCGAGATAGCGTGGCATGATGGGCCTGCTGTTCATGGCGGCTGCAAGCTGCAAGCCGCAAGCCGCGCTGGCGAGAGAGAGAGGCAGAAGAGGAAGCGAACAAGAGGAAGACCCACCTTCCCTTACACTGTATGTCAGCTCCACCCCTGGGTGGGCACAGCGCTCACATTGTCAATCAACAAACCAATAACAAACCAATAACTCAGCCCCATCAAAATTATATGAGGACTTGGGGGGACATAGCATACGCCATACACTGAGTTATGATGTTTTTATATATGAAATGGGAAAGACAACATATTCTTGCCTTTTACATAAGGTAGTTGTAAGAATCAAATGAATCAAAGTCAGAACGTTCATTTTATATAGACCATATCGTCAGAAGGAGCTATATGTGAATTCTAGCTCTGCCATTGTTATTTTGTCTCTTCGCGTCTCAATTTCCTCATTTATATGTAGAGATGACAGCTATACCTTTGTAACATTGCAAAGTAAATACATATATAAAATGCTTGGTGCAGAGTCTAATACACAATAAGAGTGCGTAAATAAAATAAATATTAGCTATTACCAGGTGCATTATTGTGGTGGACACCGTGGAGTTTATTTCAGGAATAATAAAAGCATGAATTTCACAGAAGGAAATCTCAAAGCCCAAGCACACTGGTTCTATATAGCACACCAGTTTATCAGTTCGTAATTTGGAATACCTAAGCACATATTTTACAACTAAATTATAGGAAATTCTTTCATTTTGGGGGGAGACTGGTGACCTAGAATTTAGTATGGTGTTATTGTGATACATCTATCTATCCATTATCTAACTATCATCTATTTAGTTTTATGGGTTGTTGCACCCTCCACTGTTTTCTACTGTAGGTCACATAATTGTCAGGAGGCTGTATGAATATCATGTTGCCTACACAGGATTTATTGGCCACAAGAAATGAGTCTTAACAGTACTTTATGCCCATTCTATGCCCCCAACCATGTTTGCTTAACTCAGGGAAGACTTTTATAAGAAAGAAAGGCATATAAATGCTTCTTTTCTGTTTTTGTCTCTCTTTCTCCTATTGCTCTTTTTTAACTCTCTTCTTTTCTACCCTATACTTTTTTATCTTGTTTCTTATCCTTAATACAGATGCTGTTTTTGTAGCCATTAAGGCATTATTTACACATTTCAAATACATTTTTGCCAATTGCTTGCCTTTTCTTACAGTTACTTGTATCTTGGCATATTTGCAGATAACTATTTATAAGTATAATGAGTATAAAATTTTAAATACTTTTACCTTTCTTTTTCTTGGCCACTTCCAATTCCCACGCACCCTGTCTCACTCTTAACCTAAGTGGACATCTGTGGACCAACAATTGTACCCTGGATTTTGCTTCACTTTCTCAGAGCAAAATGACATAAAGTAGCACTTAAAGAGATCCAGATCTTGGGATGTCACAACTCTGTGTGTGTGTGTGTGTGTGTATGTGTGTGTGAAATGTGACTTCTGCTTTGCTCCTAAGGTTCTATT
>RJWM01021565.1:0-35124 GCA_004363535.1 Dasyprocta punctata
TGACAATGCTTGCAATATTGCGCATCGTTATCTTTAAAATGGTTACTTACATTAACAGATATAGACATGTAAAATTAATCTAATCATATGAGCATTAACTGTTCTTTCTCAACAACGAATAGATTCAACAGTGTGTTCATTCTAGTTATCTTACATATACATATATACAGGTTTATATCTTTTCCTCTTCCCTTTTCTCAAGAGGGGTTTTTAAATGGGCATTAAATGAATCCATATCTCAGAAGATAAGTCTGAGATGGAAGTTGTGGGAATATGGTTAGTACTATGAAATCATGGAAATGGAAGATACCATCTAATATGAAAGTACTGAGTTAGAAAAAGAGATCAAGAATAGGTCACTTGTTGGGCACAGAAGTGTGCACCTGTAGTCCTAGTTACCTGGGAGGCTGAGGCACTAATATCACTTGAGGCCCAGAGTTCAATCCTGGGCAACATCTCAAACTAAAAAGGAACCACCAGGAAAGTTAACATTTAGAAGTTGTGTAGAGTAAAACAAAAACAGCATTAAGCAAGTATGACTGAAAATAATGGTCAAGAGAAAACACGGCAATCATATGAATAGATCAATGAAGTTAATAAAGGGACAGAAGAAAAGCAAATACTATCAATAAGACTGATTTTTAAAAAGTAATTTAAATATTATCAACACATCATTCTACTAACTTGCATATTTCTGTCTAATGCTTTATGTTCTTTTCATTAAAAAATTATTTAGTTGAATAAAAAGTAATAGCACAAATGCCCTTAGGGAATTTAATTAAATTTACGTTGATAAACTATTTTCTGGATAAGTTCATATATTTATTTTGTAAACAACACTTAAAAACACAATATTTTTCTAATTGAATGGGGTCAACTCAAACAAAGTATAATGAACTCAAAATTAAACTCAAACTATTATAAGGCTTCAAATTACGAAATCTAGTTGTGGGGTATTTCAGATTTTAAACCAGAATAAACATCCTTGTTAAGCACTGGGTAAACAGAACAGTACCCAAAGAAAAATACAATCATGGAAGGAAAAATGGGAAATGAAAACAATTTGTGTCTTAATGTAGTGAACTATCTCACACTAACAGTATCTTGTATTTACACTGAGAAAAGTGAAGATTAACTTGTGTATATATATATATAAAAGATAAAATTTAAACCCTGATTTTAAAATTTTATCTTGTGCTGAATACTTAAAAGAGGTTCTATAACATAAGTTAATTAACATGCACACTCATGCAACCAAAGTATTATGACTAAGAATGAACATACTATACTTGAAAAGTACCTGCAAAATTTGTATGTTAATAAAGTTCTTGCAAAAAGAAAAACATTCCCGCCTAAAGATAAGAAAACCAACTGCTAAATTATTCCTTATTGGGAAACTCATTTTGCAATAGTTTCAAAATTTACCTTCTTATGGAACAAGTAGGATGTGGGGAAAGAATATTACAAAGATTGTTCACTTTGTCTACACAGAAAAAAAAGAGATTAAAACTTACTGTTTACTTTCCTGTTGTAGGTGGAATAGTGACCCTGAATGATCAGGTTCTAATTCTTGGATCCCATGACTATTATTACCTTTAGGACAAAATTTTTGCAGATAGAATTAACCCATTTATGATGAAGTTTGCAATTTTTTACTTTTTTGTATGAAATTGATGTTATGTAGAAAAATTCAAGGACCAAGAATTTGAAGAGAAAGAATTTTATTATGTTCCATTGTTTGTGGCATTCCAAAACTGGAATACTAGGCATAATTGAGTTAAGAATCTCAGGATGAGATTATCCTGGATTGTCCAAGTGGGTCCTAAATGCCATCTCATGTAAAGGAGGAGGGAAATTAAACACACATGAAGAGAGAATGATAGGGCCATGTAATGCCAGCAGCCACTCCAAGCTGAAAGACGCAAGGAATAGATTATCTCATCCTTTGAAGAGGGGTGGCCCTGCCAAAACCCTGATTTTAGCCCTGTAAAACTCATTTTAGACTTATGGTCTCCAGAACTATGAGAGACTAAATTTCCGTTTTATAAACTATTAAATTTTTGGTACTTAGTTACAGCAGACACAGGAAAACTAATATACTGCAAAATAATTGCTTATCAAAATTAAAAAGAATGCTTTAACACTTAAAAAATTAAATAGCTGTGTATTTTTTCTTTTACAATAAGATAAAACCTTAATCTATTGATAACCTTGAGATAAGCAGCTTTATAAGTACTGAATTCTTTTTCTTTTGTCACATCTTTAATTATAAATCATATCAAGCAGTATTGGCAATAAATCAACAGTAGACAGATGGCTGTGTACTATTTCCTGCCTTCCTTCAAGACACTCCTTGTAAAACTGCAGGGAGCCTGTTAGATATGCTAATAGATCATCTTAATCTTATCTAAATTATGTTTTTTTTTTTTACCACATTTGTGCTTCAAAGATCAAGGAAGCAAGGGAAAGGGAGGAGAAAAGTCAGACAGAACAGAAATATGTTTGTTGTCTCTCAACATGCAACTACAAGCACCCCAGATGGGTCCATCTGCTGCCCAGTGTAATTCCTGGCCCGATGGCGACCATTTCTGCCAAAATATAGAAAACGACTTTCAGAAATGATGCTATTATACTATACTAATAATACTAATTATAGTTTTATTCAATGTACTAAAATGCATGAAGTTTTCAGGGTGTGGAAGTTTTTTGGTACAAATTGTCAAAACTTACACTAAGATGTATGTTTTTTCTTCAGGTGCAACTTAAAAACACAGATTGCTAGTCTCTCTTATTTAAAAAAAATCCTGGGCAGTATTTGAAAGTAAAATTTCTAATAATGAAGTGTGTTGTTGAAACATATCCTCATCATTAATAAAAATCTCGTGATAGGATTTTTTGCTTGTAGGGCATTTGAGACCAGTCTGGGCAACACAGTGAAACCTTCTTTTCAAAATTTTTTTAAAAAGTGCTGAGAGTGGGGTTTGTTGAGTGGTACAGTGCTTACCTAACATGCACAAGGCCTAGGTTCAATTCCTAGCATCAAAAAAGAAAGATAAAAATTAAGAGAGGGAGAGAGGGAGGAAGGGAACAAGAAAGGGGAAAGAAAAAGAATTTCTGCTTAAAGGAACATGGAGCTTAATGGGAAAATTATTTGAAAGCTGAACTCTGAATTCGTATCAACAACTTACGTGGAGCCAGGCATAGTTGTGCATACCTGTGATCCCAGAACTTGGGAGGCTAAAAAGAGGATGATCACAAGCTCAACTCCCAGCCGGGCAACTGAAAAATCCTACTTCAAGCTTGGGCTACAGATGTACCTCAACACGAAAGCCCTGGTTCAATCCCAAGTACTGCAAATAAATATTAACTAAATAAACAAGCAACTTTAGTGAGATTGTGTCACCTATCGTATGTGCGTGTGCTCAGGTACAAACGTATATCAGAATGTCATGAATGTGCACAAATTATTTCTAATCCGTATAACAACCTTGTGAGGTATCTATTCTTTACATTATGAAGCAAGCTCAAATTGAATGACATGCCAATGTTAAATATTAAAAAAAACTAATAAACTATGTGTGTGATTCCAGCTACTTAGGACACAGATGCGGGAGGATCACAAATTTGACACCAACCTGGGCAATTTTAGCAGGACACTCTCAAAATACAAAAAAAAAAAAATGTTTGGAAGGCAGGGGATGGAACCCAGGGCCTCACACATGCTAGGCAAGTGCTGTACCACTGAGTTACACTTTAAGTCCGCAAAAAAAATTTTTTTTAAGGGCTGGGCATGTAGCTCAGCAATTCCCTGGTTCAATATGAAACAACAAACAAAAAAATGAACAAAACTAAGAACTGACAGGACCGGGGATTCCAAATTTAGATACGACTTCAAAGTCCATGTTCTGCGTGTGATTTTCCACTTCTCCACTATTATGACCTCCTGTCCCACATTTACAATATCCTGGGTCAGGGGAATTCTGAATTTCCTAACCACCTGTATATCCAATACTGCCTCATGCAATAAGAAGCAGAGCATAAATATTACTTCAAGTCCCAAGTGTGGGTTCAGAAATTAATGAATGCTATTATAAAACCTTCAGATACTCCTAATTTGCCAGTTCATAATTGTTTCATGTGAGACAACACAGAACTCTTCTGTTTCTCAAAGAGATGAGCCTTTATTAATTTTACAATACTTTAAAGAAATCAATAAACCAAAATTAAAGAAAATTAAGTTTCTTCAAAAGCAGGTAACATCTTACAGGCAAAACCACTGTGCCTTTGCTGAAACCTATCAAGAACTCTGAAGGGTCTGAGATTTCACCCTACTTATAAGCCAGCATGTTAGCTTAATTCTGTTGTATTGATGTTAGCACAAAACATGAAGACTCCTGTATGAAAGAAGAAGACCTTATTATTCACGACACAGCTAGTGCCATAAACAGTATATCTGAATCAATTCCACTTGTCCCCTAAATCCTCTAAGAGCAATACAGATGGACCCAGATGGATGTGTACTCATACACCACATTATAGGAGAGGAACCTAGGCATAGGGAACCCAAATCTTTTACAATAGTAAGCATGCCTGCCCTTTGTTCAAAGAGAGATATTATCATTATTTTACTGGGGAGTAAGCATGACTGTTTCTTATTCTAGAGAGAAACACTATCTCATTTTTCCAAGGATGCAAGCAAATCTGACCTTTACTTTAAAGGGAGATATTATGCCTGTCTTGCAAGGCTATTCACTGTACAGATATCCTTGAGAAGAGTTCAGAACACAAGAATACTACGTGCTTCATTTGCAAGATTTGCAGAAATGTAAGAACCCTGGAGAACTGTCTGCCAATAGTATCATTCCTCTTCCAGCAAGGCTTAGAAGTTGCGACCAAACTACAAAGAATATGCAAGATACAATATTTAAGTATGGAAAGAGTCAAATTCTCTGCTCTCTGCAGGGAAATCCTAATTCTCACCTTCCAGTCTTATTCTCCTTACTCCTAGGTAGAATCCTTTACTCAAGGCCATTATCATTCATTGAAGGAAATTTCATTTAACATTAACTATGGATTAGGCACAAGTTGTTAGGGTATATTAAAAAGCTTAGACACCAACTCTAGATTTTATCAATTCTTGTTCCACTCCAGCACCAAATAACATGTGCTTAGAGAGTGACACTTTAGTGCAAGGAATGATGCAGAAAGAATCACCTTCACTTAGTTCTACTAAAATTGTAATTTTTACAAAAGTCTTGTGACCAAACCAATACTGTATCATTCCTGAGGTATTGCCTGAAAGTATACAGAAGCCTTATGGGCTAAAAAAGGAGGTATAACTTATTTAGCAGATGAACACTAGATTGAAGCTGAACTATATTTCTGATTCCCTTTGATGACTGCCTATAAAATACTGCCAAAACCACTTAATTCATCATCATTCCAGAGAAAGTGAAAATAAGTAAATATTCTGCAATGACGTAAAATCCTTAGAAGAAATGAACAGAAAAATAAAGCGAAATTTATCAATCTATATATAATAAATAATAATGTTCATAAAAAATATAACATAAAATAACAGACACCAGGCAATTATATTTATTTCTTATGACATGCAATAGGTGTGCCAGAATTATGGTTTAGGAAAGTGCATAAAAATGAAAACACTTCCATACTTTTTTCCTTATATGAAAGTAAAAACTTAAAATGTCTGTACTACTTGAGAACTGCTATTACTTACATGTGAAAACATTAATAGTGTGTAAAATTTGGTTAGTATGCTCTCACAGTTTAATGCTTCCTGATCTATTTTTTTAATCTAAAAGAACTATCAAAACTAGAAACAACAGCAAAATGAAAACAGGAGGCATCATAGCTGCATGCTGATGGAAGAATGGAGTTTCTAAAATATTAAGAGAGTTTGATGTGGGAGCCTGATGGGAAATGATAACCCTGGTGCTCAGGAATTAGCTTTCAGTAGATGCCCTCTGCAAAGACAGGTGATTTCTTGATTCAGTATTCTCTAGAAGCATGCTGTGCTGTCACTCAGGACAAGATAATGAACAGTTTATAACACTGAAACCTTGTTGAATAAGATGTATGAGTCTCAGAATTTCTAAGCTACTTCTGGATGAATTAAAATATTAACCGCAGTAGAGAGAGTAAAAAAATTGTAAAGCACATATCAGACAGAATGAGAAAAATGCTCTAAAACCAACAATTACAAGAAATGATAACAAGCAGATCTCACTGACCTGCACCAACCAATGAAGAAACAGTCTCAGAACACAGGCACTTAGAGAAGAAAGTATGCAAATGCAAACATGCTGCAAGAAGACATCACTGTTGCTAACCAGCAGGGGGACTACATATATACTCAGCAATAAAAGGCCTGTGAGTGATGCAAGAATTAAGCCATGTGGAAGTACAAGACTTTACTAAAAAATGGGGAGGAAGTGGCAGCTCTATGAAGAACTGTCTATAAGAAATTCTACAAAAGGGCTGGGAGTTTGGCTCAGTGGCTTAGGTGTCTGCCTGGCAAGCACGAGATTGTGAGTTCGATTCCTGGTGCTACAAAAAAAAAAAAAAAGAAAGAAAGAAAGAAAAGAAATTCTACAAAGTTTTTCAGTTCAGTTTCATCAAGGAATGATGATAAATGAATCAGTGTAATGGCATTCAAACACCAAACAATGTTTAAGAATGGCACTGTACTTTGATCCTTATCCATTTTATATATGGTAAATTGGGCATTTCAAATCAATATAGTATTTATTACGTGGTTCTTGAATTAACTTTTTTATTTTCAGAAGACAAATATTATAACCTCACCACAATTTCTATTAAAATAAAGTTCAGATGAAAAAATAAAACATGAAAGTGAGTCGTACCAAAAAACAGAAAAACATTATATCTAATGAAGTCACCTAACAGAATGGGGAGGAACTTTCAGAATATTAAAGGAAGAAATTACAAATACAAGATTTCTAGATTTAGCTGCATAAGAAAAAAAAACATCAAAAAGCAAAATGATAATTCATCACTGAAACCTGGCCAAGGATATAAGCAAATTCAAAAATGAACAACTACTCTCAAGATAACAATATGCAATATGTATATGTATTTTTTGTGGGATACCAGGAATCGAACGCACAACCTCGTGCCTGCCAGGCAGATGCCAGTATGCAATATATTAACTAGTGGTAATTTCTTATTTCTTTTTTAAAATTCTGTAGTTTTTAAATCATTTTTGTCAGTTTTTAAAATAATAAAATTATCAATGACCCATATATGAAAATACATTCGATTTCATTGGTCTCAAAATAAATTCAGTCATTAAGATACCATAATTAATCCATCAAATTTAAAGGATTTATAACAGCATTCACAAGATTATTCTGAATCAGGCACTTCTGCACACCACTAACAGAAATACAAACCGAGGTGACTTTTATGGAAAATAATCTGGCAAAATGAATCCTTCTGTGTGTTCATATCTATTGATACAAGAATTCAATCTCTAGCATTTTTTTGGTAGCCAAATGGAAATACTGTATTAAAAAATGTATCTGTATATCAACATTATTGAAAACTGTAAAGGCCTGGAGATACAGCTCAGTGATAGAGTATTTGCCTGGCATGTGTGAGGCCTTGGGTTCAATCTCCAGTACCATTTTTAAAAAAGGAGGAAAAACACAGAAACATCCAGGCCTGGTGATGCACACCTGTAATCCGAGCTACTTGGAAGGCTGAGACAGGAGGACTGCAGCCTAGGCAATTTAGCAGGATCCTGTTTCAAAATAAAAAATTTTAAACGGCTAAGCATGCTCCTTGGGTTCCATCTCCAGTACCATTAAAAAAAAAAAAAGAAATAACTGAAATGTCCAAGAGAAGGATAAAGGCTAAGTAAAATATTTATCTCTTATAGCCTTTAAAAATATTGTAGTTTAGATTTCTTGATATGGAAATATGTTCACACAGTAGTAACTAGAACATTTAGAATACAAAACTATATACAGGGTTTCCTTTAAAAAGACACATTTTATGCAGTATTGCATAAACTTTGATACAGGGATGCAAAGGGATTATCAAGGGAATGAAGGAAATACACCAAAATATTAATATTTACTCAAAGTTGACAGAATGAGGAGTGATTTATGTTTTTCTCTATGCTTTTCCAAATTTCTATAAAAAGCAAGCACTGTTTCGTTATAAGAAAAAATTCACAGTATGCTATTTTAAAGTTATTATTTTGCAAGGCAAACTGAATTCTAACCACATATATCCCATTGATAAGACTGATATATGCAATTAGACTTAACTACAAATTGCTATTATATACAATCATTTTATTTTTATGGGGACACAACTTGATCTACAACTAAATATCTATCATTGTGCTAAGTAACATTACATTGTCATTTCTACTGTATGGCACCATTTTTAAAAATGTAAATTAGAATGAAAATACGCAACTTTTAATGGGAAAATCATGCTTTCACATAAATTATTTTATTAACACAAAAAACCTATAACTTCTAAGTAATTATTAGTATGGATAAGAATGTCTATATCTGGGACAGCTGAATTGATGTGTGATTAATTTTACTTTGATGATCTTTTTGCCTTGGTAAAGGCCAACTAGCCATTGAAAACCAAATGAATCTGTTTATACATTGTACTTTTTATTTTCACAAATTAAGATAATTTAGTATAGTGATGGCAAACCTTCTAGAGACTGTCTTAATTTTATCATTGCTGACCCAAAATACCTGACACCCATAGTTAGAGGAGGAAAGGTTTATTTAGCTCACATTGTAGAGGTTTCAGTTCATAGTCAGCCGGTCCAAGGCAGGGTGGCATGGGAGACAGCCTTCACAGAGGAGAAACCATTCTTGGCAGGCAGAAGGCAGCAAAGCAGTGAAGCAGCAAGTGACTGCAGCTGCCCGCTTTTTTTCCCCTCATATTCCATCCAGGATACCAGCCCTTAGGGTGGACAGCACTCACACCCAGAGTGGAGCACCCTTAATCCCAGCACCACACACCCTACATAAAACCACCTCTGAAAAGCCCCACCTATGACTGCATGAGGCTTTGGGGTGACATCTAGACACAAGCCATAACAGAGACCAAGTGCCCAAATTGCAACGCCAAACCCACTTATTTATTGCAAAGTGCCAACACTGCCCCTTTGTGCGATTTTATCCAATGCTTGCTGCTAGGGCAATGCCAAGGCAACTTGGCTCATGTGCTGAGAGAGAGGGCTCTGTGCACCCACTATGGCATGCGTGCCACAGGTTCACCACCGCTGCCTTAGTATCATTCTGCATGAGAAAGGAAAATTTGACATAATGAGAAAAGTCTGAATCCAACGCCCCTGAATAACTACAGTAGACTTTGGATCCTCCTGAAGGGGTGGGGTGTTCAAGTGCAATTTGTCATGCTAGATAAAGCTGTTTTATCTTTGATTTATCCAGATTAAGACTAAATTCATAGCCCATTTTACTGTGTCCCTCAAAATAATACTACATTTAGAGAGCCTGGGCCATCCTCACTTGAGTTGTTTAACAGCAAAATAATAAATACTGGATTCTGAAACTACAAGCGATTTATAGAAAATTGACAAATTTTAAAGTAATAACAAATTCTACAATCCAACCTTAAAAAATCCACTATGATTATGTTAAGCAGTCAAACAACCTTTGCATATTAGTACAGTGGCATCTGCCAGTAATAAGGCCAGATTCAGACAGTACATTACTAATACAGAGATGGCACAATCAGCACGGTTATTACCTCACTAAGTCCCTAGTCCTGTATGACAGAGCCAAACTGGATGAACCAAATGAAACACAACACAAACTCCATGTTATTCTGTGTTTCAGTCAACTCTGGACTGCAGCTGTGCAATTTTATACTCATAGCTATGCTGCACCAGAATTAAAGAAGGAGATGCTAAACAAGATAAGCGTGGATTTAAAAAGGGCCTTGTAACAGCTCCTCAAAAGTGTCTCTATCTTGCCATGTACGGGGGGAGGATCAGAGTATTCCTGCAAGACTTAATTCCGACTGTGACTGACTCTTGCCTATGTATCCTACACTAATACATCTAAGAACACCAGGGCACCATGGTGAAACCATTTTCCTATAGATTTCATTCAGACAAACAGTATAAAGAAGTTGATATATACAGCAACCATAAATTGTCATGATTCTTCTCATAATTTTCAGTTTAAAAATTTTACTAGTTGGGATTAAGGTTGTAATTCAGTGGTAGAGCACTTGCTAACTTATGCAACACTCTGGATTCGCTTCCAAGTTCTGAAAAAAATGACAAGTATTTACCTTCAACTGTTTTAGAGAGGTACAGCAACAAATGTAAGGAATTTATATATAGATTGCCTTATCTGCCCTAAAGAAATCTAAATTCCTCTAGGAGAAAACAATGTAAAGCCAACAAGTACAACTGCACCTGGCTGTGTATTCATATTAAATTTAAATACATAACAATAGTAGAATGATTAAATTATGGTGCATCTAAACAATGTATGATTAGGTGGTCTTTAAAAACAATGCTTGAGGCATGGAATTTGAGTCCCAGCACTAAAAAAACAAATCATGCTTTAGAAGTTGGTGGCATAGCTCAGAAGTAAAGCTCATGCTTAACATGCACAGAGCCCTGGGCTTCAAACCCAGTGCTAAGAAAGTTACAAAACATATCTCTTCAGTGTGATAGTGGCAAAAGCAAAACTCTTAGAAAGAATAATTTAGAAGAAGAGGACACAACAGACTATAATGGGAAGGATTTTTCAGGCAACAACATTACTATGTAGATACATGTGAGAAAACTCAGTCATTGGGTGACAAGACTGTATAGGAGAAGTGAGCCTATAGAGCTGTTGATATTAGAGCCATTACTCTCTGATACAACTAAAAGTGACAAAACTCTGCAACATGAAGGTAGTAGATTCACAACCTTAATTGTGCCCATGGCAAATGAAACACAACTGACCAACATAAGAAGAGAAAATTAAACCAAGACATGCTCAAACACAAATGGAAAAAATCCTAAACCTAACCACAAAATGTGCAATTTATTTCCCAAGTTTCCTAGACTTCATTTACAAATATGACTTTCAAAATTAAATCTGTTTAAAGAATACATTAATCCTTAAAACATTTTATAATTTACTATTTTCAATGCAAACATAGTACTTAATGTCATAAACATTAATTACAAATTAATTTCATTGAATATTTAACCTATTTCAAAGTAGCCAACCATGTGAGTATGGTGGTATATGCCTGTGATCCCAGCACTCTATGTAAAGCTGAGGCAACGAGATCGCACATTCAAACCCAGCCCCGCCAACTTAGCAAGATCTCAAAACAAAAAAATAAAAAAGTGATGAGGATATAGCTCAATGGAAAGACCCTGGGTTCAATCTCTAGTACCACAAAAAAGGGAGCCAACTACTCTAAAATAAGAGTATATTCAATGGCGAATTGCAGAATATGGCAAAGTTACAGCTGAGTTCCAAATTGCTAAAGTTTCATAATCTTGTCTCTGCTGATAAAGCAATCATGCTATTTCTTTCACCATCTAGGTACTTTTCATTATTTAAAATATTGTCCCATAACAAAACAATACATGATGTGTTTAAAATATGGTGATTTAAAAATTATAGTGCAATATAGATTGCTATAAATCTCCCTCAAAGTAATTTCCCTTTGCTTCTAACTTATTCCATTGTCCTTGCCACTTTCTGAAGCAGTTCTGGAAATCCCCTTCTATGTGTATCTTTAGTGTGGTATTGTGGCTGCATTAATGCCCTGAATCAATTAAAAACATTTACCTTGCATAATCATTTTGACTTTAGGAATGATCCAGAAGTCACACACAGTGCCAGCTCTGGTTAATAAGGTAGATAAGGATATACCATGTTTATACTAACCTGCCTTCCCATTGGATGGCACTCAGTAGCAACATTCACTGTATTTTTAGTCATACCAAGACAACTTACAGAACTGCTTCAGGAGGTAGTAAGAACTATGGGACAAATGTGTGCAAAGCAAAGGGAGGTATCAAGAAGAGTATTAATGGCAAATATGACTTTTACTGTAATAAATTTTTAAAAATTTAAAAGCTCACCAACCATATACTTTGATCATACCTCAAAAGCAAAATTCAGAAAGACAACAAGAGGTCCAATCTGAATGAACTACAGGATACATATGTGAGAAGTAGAGAAAAATACAGAGGAAAGGCAAAGACACAAATTGTAGAGAAATTAAAAAAAGCACCAAGGATAAGAAGCAGGCTTAACTGACTAAAATGCATTAAACAAATTCTGTGTGCCATGCACTAGCGTACTACTTATTGGAATGACAACAAAGTCACTACATTCAATTCTAAATCCAATAAAATGAAAACACACATTTTCTTCTAATGATAACATTTCTGAAATCTATGTATGTATTTATTGTAATATTGTTTATTTTTTCAGGGAAGTTATTGAACTAATGGTTTACGGTATAAGGAATGAAAAATATTAATCACAATAAACTATCATAGCTGCGACAATATAATAGCAATTCAGAGTAATCATTTAGAGGATGAGGGAAAAGGGGGACGATAAAGAAAGGTCTAATCTGGCTCGCTCCTCGGACCTAGGGGCCGCTAGGATAGTCGACCCAGACCCCCCTCCTCTCTCCTTGGACCTAGGGGCCACAGGGATCATCAGCCCTGCCCACCCTTCACTCCTCAGACCAAGGGGGCCAACAGGATCACTGTTCTCCCTTTCTCCTTGCTCCACAACCTTAGAGACCCCCACCCAAAAGACCAAAACAGCCCATGGACAATTAGTGACCCCCTCCACCACCTGCAGAAACTTGGTGGGCTGGTGGGAGCCTCAGCAACCCCTCACCCACACAGAGGACCTCAGCGGGCTTGCAACAAGGTGGTGAGCTTCCCCCATCAAAGAGAGGACCTCAGTGGGTAAAAGGGAGCAGCAGTAAACTCCCACCACCCCTAGTTGTAGATCTTTGGCAAGTCTGGCAAGAGTGTGGCTGAGTCCCTCTTCCATACAGAGAACACCAGTTGGGTTGAGGACAGTACCAACAAGGCCTCCCCCAATACGGAGGAATTCAAAAGGGCCTACGAGACACCCAGTGACATAGTAGGGTCCCAGCTGAGCTGCACAGTATAGCCAGGTAGATCTGGTAGCCTGAATCAGCCTGAAGTCGTAGTAACAATAGGAACTAAGAGTTGACTTACATCAATACTTCTAGACTAGTCAGCCTAGGAAGAATATAGGACTCACCCAACAGGCCCTGCAGGAGGAACTCAAGTGACTGGCCACACCCTTCATTGTGGGACCCAGCAATTGGACAAACATCAACCAAACAGTAGGACCCTAAGACACACATGACAATCACTAGAGACTAGTGGGATTGAAAAAATCAAAATATTAACCCAAGAGGTGAAAAATGACAAAATGAAAAAGCAAAATGCAATCTCAAACGTCCAGTCCATCAGGAACAAGTACAGGAGACATCGAAATAGAGGACATTAGTAGTCATACACCTGAAGTTTCTGAAAAGATAGCAAGTAAAATAAAGAAACAAATCCATGAGGCTACAGAGGAAATCAGATTAGAAATAATTTCTCACATAAAGAAAGAAAAGACAACCTTAATAAAAGAGTTGCTCAGCATAGCTATAGAAGACATAGATTAAAAAGTACAGGAGCATGAGAAAATGATGGAAACTTTGAATGAACAATATAGAAAGGAAGTAAAATGCATGAAACAAATTCAAAGAGACATCCAGGAAATAAAAAATTCTATTGAAAGCTGGTGAAACTGTTTGAATGAAGCTGAGGATAGAATTTCGGACCTTGAGGACAGGATCACAACTAGTGATTATGAAAGGAAAGAGCTTTTAAAAGTAACAAGCGAGCACTAAATGACAATTCAACAGCTTCAAGATGATGCAAAGAGGAGCAATATAAGATTAACAGGCACCAATGAAGATGCAGAAGTCAATGCAAACGACATTGATAAACTATTCACAGAAGTAATAGCAGAAAATTTCCCAAACATTGGAAAAGAATCTGATATTCAGATAAATGAGGCATATAGAATGCCAAACAGTCAAAACCACAATAAATCTATACCCAGATATATAATAATTAAGATCCCAGAAATTCAGCATAAAAATAGAATACTAAAAACCATTAGAGAAAAGACACAACTCACCTATCAAGGAAAGCCTATTAGAATCACAGCAGATTTCTCAGCACAAGCCCTCAAGTCAAGATGAGCTTGTAGCAAAGAGTTTCAACCCCTGAAAGAAAACAACTTTCAACCCAGATTGATGTACCCTGCAAAACTTTCTTTGAAAATTAATGGAGAAATAAGATACTTCCATGACAAAGAACAATTGAAGAAATTCATGTCCACCAAACCAACCCTAGAAAGAGTACTGAAAGACATAGTAGATAGTGATAAAAATGACTACAATTTCCAGAACAATAACAGAAAGAAACCACCAGACTGGGCAAGCAGATAAACAAGGGGGAAAAGCAGGAAACCAACAACAGGAAAATGATATGACAAAGTTGAGTCAGTACATATCAATTATATCCATCAATGTAAATGGCCTCAATTCACCAATTAAAAGAAATAGGTTGACAGAATGGATCAAAACACAGGATCCAACAATATACTGTATACAGGAAACACATCTGACCCAAAGGGAAACTCATAGACTAAAAGTCAAAGGATGGAAAACAGTATTCCATGTAACAGGAACCCAGAAAAAAGCAGGGGTAGCTATTCTATTTGCAGATAATGTGAACTTCAAACCAAAAATGATCAAAAGAGATAAAGAAGGTCACTAGATACTTTTTAGTGGAAAAATTCAAGAGGAAGAGCTTACAATCACAAATATATATGCACAAAATATAGGAGCACCCAACTATGTAAGACAAATACTAATAGACATGAAAAACCAAATACGCAATAACACAGTTGTAACAGGGGACCTTAATAGCCCACTGTCACAAAGAGATAGATCATCTAGACAAAAAGTTGGCAAAGAAATAACAGAACTAAATCAAACCTGTGAAAAAATGGACTTCATAGATGTTTACAGAATGTTCCACCCAACCACATCAGAATACACATTCTTCTCAGCTGCACATGGGGCAGTCTCTAAAATAGATCATATATTAGCCCATAGAACATCCTTAAGTAAATGCAAAGGGTCTGAAATTATTCCATGCATATTATCTGACCATAGTGCACTGAAAATGGAAATTAATGGCAAGAGAAACTGTAAAACCTACATAAACACATGGAAATTGAAAAACAAACTCTTGAACAACTGATGTGTTATAGGTGAAATCAAAGAAGAAATTAAACAATACCTACAATTCAATGAAAATCCAGATGCAACATACCGAAACCTGTGGGATGCAATGAAAATGGTCCTAAGAGGGAAATCTATAGTAATGTATGGTCACATCAGGAAAACAGAACGAGCATAAATAAACAATCTAATGCTACACCTCAAGCTTCTAGAAAAATAGAAGCAGGTCAATCCCAAAGCTCATAAAAAAGAGGAAATTATAAAGATCAGAGCAGAAATTAATGTAATTGAGACTAAGAAAACAATACAAAAGATTAATGAATCAAAGAGCTGCTTCTTTGAGAGAATAAACAAAATTGATAAACCTCTAGCCAACCTTACCAAGAAAAAGAAAGAAAAAAACTCAAAATCATGCAATAAAGAATGAAAAGGGTGAGATTATTACAGATCCCATGGAAATTCAGAAGTTCATGAACACCTAATTTGAAAAACTTTCCTCATGTAGGGTGGAAAACATAGAGGAAATGGACAGATTTCTAGAAACATATGAATTACCAAAGCTGAATCAAGAACATATAACAATTTTGAATAACCCAATATCAGTTATTGAAACTGAAAATGTGATTAAAAACTTACCAACAAAGAAAAGCCCAGGTCCTGATGGATTCACGGGCTGAATTTTATAAGGAATTTACAGAATATTTAATGCCAATACTCCTCAAACTTTTTAATGAAATTGAATGGGAAGCAAGTCTCCCTAACTCTTTCCTGGAGGTAAGTGTTACTCTAATACCAAAACCAGAGAAAGACCCAACCAAAAAGAAGAACTATAAGCCAATCTCCCTAATGAACACTGAGGCAAAAGTTCTCAATAAAGTACTGACAAATAGAATGCAGCAAATCATCAAGAAGAGTATACACCGTGACCAAGTGGGATTTATTTCAGGAATGCAGGGATGGTTTAACATACACAAATCAATAAATGTAATACACCACATCAACAGACCTAAAGATAAAAACCACATGATCAATAGATGCAGAAAAAGCTTCTGATAAAGTCCAAAACTTGTTCATGATAAAAACCCTACAGAAACTTGGAATAGATGGTATCTACCTCAATCTGATAAAAGCCATCTATGACAAACCAACAGCTAACATTATACTAAATGGACAAAAACTGAAAGCTTTCACTCTAAAATCAGGAACAAGACAAGGATGCCCACTGTCACCAGTCCTATTCAATATAGTTCTGGAAATATTAGCCAGAGCAATTAGACAAGAGAAAGAAATAAAAGGAATACAGATCGTAAAGGAAGAAGTTAAATTATCGCTATTTGCAGATGACATGATACTCTACACAGAAGACCCAAAAACTATCAAAAGAGTACTAGAGTTAATAAGTATATTTAGCAGTGTAGTTGGATACAAAGTCAACACACAAAAATCAATAGCATTCCTGTACACAAACAACAAACTCACAGAGAGAGAATTTATGGAAATGACACGTTTCACAATAGCATCCAAAACAATAAAATACTTAGGAATCAACCTAACAAAGGATGTAAAAGATCTATACATTGAAAACTATAGTATTCTAAAAAAGGAAATTGAAGAGGATGCCAGAAAATGGAAAGATACCCCTTGCTCTTGGTTAGGAAAAACCAACATTGTGAAAATGGTCATACTCCCAAAACTGACATACAGATTTAATGCAATTCCAATCAAAATCCCATTAACATACCTTACAGATCTAGAGAAGACATTCCTAAAATTCATTTGGAAACAGAAGAAACATAGAATAACAAAGGCAAACCTTGGCAACAAAGACAAGGCAGAAGGCATCACAATCCCTGACTTGAAATTATACTACAAGGCTACAGTGATAAAATCAACATGGTACTGGCAAAAAAACAGACCTGAGGATCAATGGAACAGATTAGAAGATGCAGACACAACTACAAAGACTTATCCACCTTATCTTTGACAAAGGAGCTAATCATGTTCACTGGAAGAACGATAGTCTCTTTAATAAATGGTGCTGGAAAAATTGGCTTTCCATATGCCAAAGACTGAAACTAGACCCATGTTTATCACCATGCATTAAACTAAAGTCAAAATGGATCAAAGATCTAAATATTAAAACAGAAACACTAAATCTACTGGAAGACAAGGTAGGTAGAAATCTTGAAGACACAGGGGTAGGCAAAGAGTTCATGAACAAACCACAAACCGCATGGGAACTATTTCAAAGACTCAACCACTGTGATCTCTTCTTATTAAAAAGTTTTTGTACTTCAAAAGAAATCACCAACAGAATGAAGAGAAAGCCCACAGAATGGGAAACAGTTTTAGCCAGCAGTCCCTCAGACAAAGGACTATTATCTAGAACATATAAAGAATTGAAAAACATCAGGCACCCCAAATTCAAAGACTCAATCCAAAAATGGGCATCTGAGATGAACGTGAATTTCTCAGAGGAAGAAATACAAATGGCAAATAAATACATGAAGACATGCTCAACATCACTGGTCATTCCAGAAATGCAAATTAAAACAACACTGAGATTCCATCTCACCCCAGAAAGAATAGGTGCCATCAAAAATCAGCTGATACCAAATGTTGGCGGGGTCGTGAGGAAAAAGGAACACTTCTACACTGCTGGTGGGCGTGTAGACTGGTGCAGCCATTGTGGAAATCAGTGTGGCGATTACTCAAAAAGCTAGGATTGGAAGTCCCACTTAATACAGCTGTTACCCTTCTGGGTATTTTCCCAGAAAAATTAAAAATGTCATGCCACAGCGATATATGTGCACCCATGTTTATAGCAGCACAATTCATAATAGCTAAATGTTGGAAACAACCAAAATGCCTATCAACCACAGAATGGATAAAAAAGATGTGGCATTTTTATACAATGGGATATTATTCAGCTATAAAAAAGGATAATCTTGAGGCTTTTATAGGTAAATGGAGGCAACTTGAGACCATACTCACAAGTTAAATAAATCAAACTAACATTTATAAATATCATGTTGTCTCTCTAGTATAAAAAAAATAAAAAATAAAAATCTGAAAGAGTAATAAGATCATAAATATACAATAGATATTGTAATAATGAAAGGGAAAGAAAGTGCTCAAAAGGACAGAACAACTAGGATAGGGGAAAAGAAAAAAGGAAGAAAGGAAAAGATTATATGTATGCTGGTAAACACATATAACTGTATGCATGCATATGTATGCTAGATAGATAACTATACTACTAATGTCTGTTAGTTCAAAAAGAACAGTTTGTGCTGTCATTGTTTGATTGATCACTTTTGTGCCTAGATTTTATAACCTAAACAACAACTAAGACAACAATATGCAATATATTAACTAATGTTAATTCCGTACTTTTTTTTTGAAATTCTGTATCATTTCTATGCTTTATTTTTTGTTTTGCTTTTTTAAAAATAAAAAAAAATTAAAAAGAAAAAAAAGAAAGGTCTAACCTGGAATATAAAAGGTCAACAGAAATTCATAATGTGGAAAAGAGGAGGAAGGACATTAATTTCAGGGGAAAAAAGGTATGGAGACATGGAACAGCAGGACACTTTTAAAAACCAGGACATGAAATACAGTTTGGAGACTGTCTGAGACTAAACTGAACTATAGTAGGCTAGGAATATAAAGTGAGTTCATTAGAAAACAAATTAGTGTTATACACCTCATTAATGTACTAAAAGACAAAAAAGTATGATCATCTCCATACACACAAAAAAGTACTGAAAAAAATCCAATACCTTCTTTATGATTTAAGAAACATTAAAAAAAAACAGTATAAATAAATTAAAGACCAAAATAAAGGGAGACTTTTTGGAGTAGGGGAATAAAGGATGAGGGAGAAGAGAGGAAAAGTGATTCTAAAATAATAAAAATATTTCATATACATTTACCAATTCCCCAAAACAAATGTAAATTTCATGCATTGCAAACATATACCAATACTACAGTATATCTTGTTATCTTCACAATAGTTGACCATTCCATCAGCTATAGTAAAATCAAACCAAAAACAAAACAGAATAAAACCAACCAAAGCAGGATATGAAATAAAGCAAAAAGAAAAATTTAATCAGAATGAAGCAAAACAATGAGAATAATCTTGGGTCTCAAAGACAAGACAGAAGGGAATCCCCCATATTCCCCCATATTCGCTATACTGCATACTTGCTTTGAAGTTCTATACCAGTTCTACTGCTTTGTTTCGACTGACTTTGTTCTGTTATGTTTTGTTGGATTTTACTATTTTTAAAATAGAATTTAAAAAAACCCAAACATATACCAATAAAAAACTAGGTTTAGAAGAGAATTTTACATGATAAGGCCATCTACTAAAAAAAAAAAATCAAAGTTAACATCATATTTTATGGTTTAAGAAATGAAAAATTTCTCTCCCTAAACTGAGGAACAAAACAAGAATGTCCACTCTCAAACATTTATTTAGCATTGCTCCAGAAATTTCTAATCAGGACAATTAGGCAAGAAACAGATATAAAGGATGTCCAGATTCAAAAGGAAGAAGTAGAATCGTGTCTATTTGCAGATAACATGATCCCATATGTGCCAAATCCTAACAAATCCATTTAAAATCTATTAGAAGGAGGCAGAGGTGTAGCTCAGCAAAAGAGAATTTGCCTGGTATGCTCAAGGGCCTCAGTTTGAAACCCCCCATCACAAAAAATAATTTAAAAAACATTTTAAAAAGTAAACAACCAAGTTCAGCAAGATTGATGGGCATCATAAGATAAAAATCAAGTCAGGTGTGGTGGCACACACCTGTAATTCCATCACTCAGGAGGCTGAGGCAGGAGGACTGCTGTGAGTTCAAAACCAGCCTGTGAGCCAGGCGTGGTGGTGCATGCCTTTAATCCCAGCACTCAGGACACTGAAGTAGGAGGAGTGTTGTGAGTTCGAGGCCGGCTTAGGCTACAACACGAGCGCAAGGCCTGCCTGAGCTACATAGTGGGACCCTGCCTCAAAAAACTAGGGCCAGGAGTTCGGTTCAGTGGCTTAAGCACCTACCTGGCAGGCGCGAGGCTGTGAGTTTGATCCCCGGTGCCAAAAAAAAGACCAGCCTGTTATACAAAGTGAGTTCAAGGCCAGCTTGAATTGCATATCGAAACCCTGTCTCAAAAAAACAAAACAAAAACAAAAACAAAAAGGAAACCCGACAATCAAATGGAAGCTGAGTGTGGTAGCAGACACCTGTAAGCTCAGCTCTTTAGGAGGTTGATGAGCTGGTAACCAAGTTCAAATCCAGCAGGAACAATTTAGCAACTCAGTAAGATCCTGTCTCAAAGCAAAATTTAAAAAAAATTAAACACAAGTGAATTGAATAGAAATTTCTTTTACAAAGATATATAGTCAATAAGCATCTGTCACAATACTCATCATCATTAGTCTTTAGGAAAACACAAATCAAAACCAAAATGAGATACCATTTCATATCCACTAAGATGGTTATAAGCAAAAATACAGTAACAAGTGGAGAAATTAGAATCCTTATATAGTACACTGTTAATGGGAATGTAAAATGGTGCACCAACTCTGAAGAACAATTCAGCATTTCTTCAAAATGTTAAACACAGAATCAACACGCGACCAGTTATATATATATCTCCAAGATAAATGAAAACATACATCTACACAAAAACCTCTACATAAATGCTCACAGCAATATTGTTCATAGTACCCAAAGAATGGAAATATAGAATGTTATGCAGAAATAAAAAGGAACTTAGTACTGATACATGTTACAACATAATGAACTTTGAAAACATAGTATATGAAAAAAATCAGTCACAAAAGGGCACATATTGTATGAATCATTTATATGAAAGGTTGAGAGTATGTACATCTATAGAGACAGACCAGCAGTTGCCCAAGGCTAGATAGGATTGGACGGGGTTAGGCAAAGAGAATACAGAGGGAATTAATGGATATGGATTTCTTCTGGAATGATGAAAATATTTAAAATTATACTGTAGTAATGGCCATACAATTCAATAAGCAAGACACTTCAATTGGATGAATTTTTGGTTTGTAAATTCTATTTCAAAAAAAGGTTAAAAAGAAAAACAGGCAAGGATATACCTGGAAAGACAACTGATACATTAAACCATGAAACTGAACCTCTAGTCCACATCATATTTAAAAATCAATTCAATAAGGACTTAGAATTTAAACATCAAAATAACACTTTAAAACTCTGAGTAAGCCAAGTGTGGTGGCTCACACCCGTAACCCTTGATGCTGTACTCAGGGAGGCTGAGGGAGAGGACCACAAATTGAAGCCCAGCTCGGGCAACTTCACAATTTAGCAAGAATCTGTCTTGAAAAGGACTGGGGATGGTGCTTAGTGCAAAGGTCCTAGGTTCGATCCCTGGTACCACACAAAAAAACCTTAGTAAAAATGTAGATTAATAGATTTTGCACATTCTAAAACAAGACAAAAATCATTATAAAATTAACAACATAAATTTTACTGTATTAAAATTTCAAAGATTTATTCATCGAAAGATACTCTACAATGCAGTAAAGCAAGTTATAAACTAGGAGATGATATAACACACAAAACTGACAAAATTATTAGTGTAAGGAATATTACAAAACTATAATACATTATACATATATAATATAGTACATAATATTATAGAGTTCTGTAACAAAAGAACATCCAATAGAAAGTGGGCAAAATAAATGAAAAGTTATTTTCTCACATAAGAAATATACAAGGCCAATAGGCATTTCAGCAGACATCATCACAGGTGATCTGAAAAATTTAAATAAAGATTTCACTGAAATAGCATTCTATATTTTTTTTTTAATTTTATTTTGAAGATAGTAAAACCCAACAAAACAAAACAGAACAAAGTCAGCCACAACAAAGCAGTAGAATTGGTACAGAACTTCAAAGCAGGATACTAGGAAAACAATAGCTACTATAGTATATCTTGTTATCTTCACAATAGTTGTCCATTCCACCAGGTATAGCAAAATCAAAACAAAAACAAAACAGAATAAAACCAATCAAAACAGAATATTGTGAAATAGCATTTTAAACTAATTTGGCCAAAATTTTTACGTCTGACAATACTATGTATTTGGACGGCATATGGATTCATAAGGCTCCCTTACACATGCCCATGGAAATGCAAACTGTAAAGTAGCTTGAACACTGACATATCATATTACTTACCAATTCTACTTCCAAGTATATAAAAAGAAAAATATTTTACACATACAATAAGAAACAAGTATAATAATGCTTATAGCAGTACTGGTCACAAGGGGAAAAAAGGCAGAAACGGCAGCACTGCTCACAGAGAAAAAAATGTAAACAGTGAAAATAGCCATCAGTGAAAAAGTGAATTGAGCATAGTACAATCACACGATGGAAGTCAATGCAGCCATCCAAAATAGTTAGCTACAGCTTCACATATTTGGGTAAATCTTAATAACAATGCATTTTGAATAATAAAATTTTAAAATGACCACAGTTAAACCATAAAGTGCATATTAGTTTTTTTAACCAAGAATAAGGAAATAGAATTTTGAAATGTATGTAGGGGACTAGCTACTGGTTTGAAGGTGTTTAGCAACAAATGGCAGTCAGATTCACAATCGGAGAAAGTAGTATAGCTAGCTAGTGTAGATGATTAACTGTGAAGCAAACTTGAGGCAAAGAAAACAGAAACTGGGAAACTGTTGACAGGTCCAGTGAAAGGTGAGGAAAAGAGAAGACAATGGCAGTAAGAATGCACAGGAAGGAAACAGATCTGAAAGCTATTCAACAAGCATTGACCAACATGCTTTAGTTCCTAACTAGACAGAGGGTGAAGGAAAAGAAAAGTCTAGAATAACACCCAAATGTCTAATCTGAGTGATGAGGGGGTCTAGGGTTATTACAAGAGCTGATTATTTGATATAATGAATCTGAGGAGGCTCTAGGATGGCAATATTCATGTAGTTTCTTCCTGCTATGTATAACTACAGAATTTGATGTCTGGCCCATTGAAGCCAACCTTTCACTTTATAAAGTTCCCTCTGATATTCCAAAGATTCAACTGAATGTCACTTATTCCCTCTTTGAACATGCATTGCATTTTGTTTTCAGTTATGATGTTTATCCCTATCTATCCTAGAGTCTCTGAATCTTGGACTCATTAACATTTTGAACTGGAAAAATCTTTGTTGTGTAGGGCTGTGCTTTGCTTACTGAAGTAAGCCTGAAAGCATCCCTCACCTCTACCCACTAGATGTCAGCAGCACCCCCAAATTGTAGGGAAAAAACATTTCCTAGGCTAGGATGCAGTTCAGTGGTAGAGTGCTTGCCTAGCATGTCCAGGACCCTGGTTTCAACCCCAGAACAGCCAAGATACTTAGACAGACAGACAGACAGACAGACAGACATCTAGTATATTGAGTGAACTAGTTGTAAGTGAGACCAAGCACAAACTTGAACATTATAAAACTACCTCATACAATTTTCTTTTATTACATTAAATGGTTCCCTGGAGTGTAAGGTGTTTTTCACATAGAAGCAGACAACTATTGGTGAAACTTTTCAGAGACCCAATATTGTAAGAGCATTATAATGCTTCAAGAACTATCTGGATATATACAAACTGTAGAGAAAAAGAAAACCAAAAGATTTCCTTTGCTAGCTCATAGCAACCATCCTCTGTAGAATGAGGGTGGGCATCACACAGTTTAAACATTACTCAGAGTGGGCTTCTGGGCTGGGCTGGGAGAACAGCATGCCTTTATCAAAATTTTAATGTATGCCTTGAAACAAACAAATAGCACCCCTGCCAAGGAAATGAATATGCTAAACATACCACTCCCCAGAAATTCAATATAAGTTTTCAATTACTGTTGTTTGTGAAGTGTTCCTAGCATCACCTCTTACGTTGTCAATGAGGCTCTTGGATCTTGTCCACCTTTATGCTTCTGATGCCAAGTAAGTGTTTCAGAGCTTATACTACAAGCAATCTAAATTGAAACACTAAATTTTAAACCTTAAGCAAAGCATTCCACCAACTTCAACTGCAAAATATCCTAATCTACCACATCTGTTCTTATAACTGTCATGCTGCAATCATATAGCTGATTTTTTTCAGTGCTGAGGATCAGATCCAGGGCCTAGTGCATGCTAGGTAAGTGTTCAGTCACTGAGTTATACCCCAACACTCTTTCCTAAATTTTCAGGAAGTTTTCCCAAAAGAACTTAACCTCCAATAAAATTAAGACTTATGCAATATGCTGTATCACTTATTTGTACAATTTATTAAAGAATATTCTCTGGATGCTGCTAAATGGTAAAATGCAATTCTTTTCTAACTGTAACACATATTACTAAACACGTTCATTCAATTATTTACAAACCCTTCAAGGACAAGAACTATGTCTCCTTCTTTTCTATTGTCGATAATCATGTTTCTGAGGATAGAATTCAACATGTTCAATAAATATCTATTTTAAAGCTTTTAGGCAGAAAGGCATATAAAGCTATGCAAGTAAACAAAACACAGGCTACCACAAACAATGACTATAACCTATGAAGTTAAATAAGCATTTATTTTTCAGAATAAATAATTTCTTGGTTGAGTGTTTAATAATGACTTTGTTATAAAGAGAACCATTACAGTGGAAACAACACTGGGACAGTGCTGGAGCTCAAAAACCTAGGCTCTAACCCACACTCTGCTACTCTTGCCAGCAAATCACTTAACCTCTCTCAACCACAAGGCGTAATTACTATGTACTCTGCCAACCTCACAGCATTACTTATTAGGATACAATAGAATAATGCATATATATGAAAGTACTTAGAAATTTATAAAGAGCTATATAAATGGTATTATTTTAATGATGAATGTACCCATCAATTTAAGTTAACGTTTTATTTTAAGGAACCTGCAAAAGAAAGAAATTAAGGGACAATTATTTACACTATAGAATTCATCCCTGCATAATCACTATAGGGTTCAGTGACTAAAATTTAAACCACAGCAACTAAAACATGCATCAACTGAAAAAGGTACTTCACCACTGATTTTCCAAGAAGACATTTATTACATAAAACAACGAAGATAAGAGAATCAGTCCACAAAATCACAATCATGAGCACATTACAGTAAATTCACTGAGAGGACCTTCACCTACGTGAACAAATCAGATTCTGTGTTTATTTCATTCCATTTTACAACTTGAGACAAAGTGCTGTGTCCCACAGTTGAAGAGGTGAACCACTGCATGTAGGAAATACTAATTGACTCCTGATTTGCAGGAAGACGTGATTATCCAATACACAGCACAATCTGGTTGGTATAAAAATTGCTAAATCTGTTGCACAGACCTACTGTTCATGGACATGAAAAAGGAGTATATGGGCTGGGATGGGACTCAGTGATAGAGTACTAGACTTGCATGTGATTACTCAGGTTTAATCCCCAGCACACACAAAAAAAGAGTAATTTACAAAGAAGCAGATTTCAAGTAGACTGAAATTCATCTCCTTATTTGTAGTACTAGAGACACAACTATGAAAAACTTCAGGATTTGTTTGGGTATATTAAATTCATTTTCAAATCAAAAAATTATCATATCTAAAACGTTCCTGTCCTTGGTCTTGCCAAGTCTATGTACAAGCCATCTTACTGTAAACATTATAGAAAGAGTTGACTGCCTTCCTAAAATAGGTTACCACCTTTCTGATTCTTGTTTATATGTCCTTTTGTAGGTGAGAATTTTAATCAAGGAGTTTCTGAAAAGCAGATACTCCAAAAGGTTGAGCACAAACCAATTAGTTTCAAATAAATTAGCTAATGTCCCCTTTCAAATATTACTCTCTTGGACAGGCTGTCATAATCATTCAGGTTTGCACTCTGTTCCAGTAAAGAAAGGGAAGTGAAGCTGGAGAGGAAAAGAGAAACAAGAAGGCAGCATGGTGACAGCTGGTGAGGAGGGCTTGTGAACAAGAACAGGTACCAGAAATACAAAGATAGGTAAAAAGATACCAAAGATAAACTGCCAAAAGTTGTCTACTCTCCATTGTCCCTCATAGCAAAGCCTGTTACAGATAAAACAATATTTTTGGGGGTACATATTTTGGGGCACTAGTTTTGTTTTGTTTTATTTCATTGTTTTTTGAATAAGGGTTGCTATGTAGTTCAGGCTGGCCCTGAACTCACTATATAGCCCATGCTGGTCTTGAACTTGCAGGGATCTTCCTGCTTCAGCCTCTTCAGTGCTGAGATTACAGGTGTGCACCCCTCAAGGAGGCACTATTTTCTTAACATAAACTTACTGTGAAATGTAAACCAGGGTCATGCAAAATAAAGAAACTATAGGTTAATAGCAAGTTTCTGTTCACAATATATGATAAACATAATATGATGAAAAAAATGAGGCTCAGCTTCACCCAAATCTATTAAAACGAACGCTGAACTAGAACTTGAACACTGGGTTCCTGGTTTTGGTTTTGACCTTTTGAACAAGTGGCTTTTAGGTTAATCACTAAACTTTTATCAATATTCTCATCCACTCAAAAAAACAAGTATCTCCTATGTGGTTTTAAAATGCGCTACTCTGGGATTTCCTCAACCTTGAGAGCACATTAAAATCAGGTGGAAAGATTTTTTAAAGTATCTTGGCCCCTGAGATTCTGATTTAATTGGTCTGGGGTGGGGCCCAAGCCTACATTTAAAAAGAAAACTCCCTTGCAATTTTAATGTGTATCCAGGATGGGGAACCACTGGCCTATATCATCTTTTATATATGTGAGGAAGAATAAATACTAAAAATCATAACCTACCCATTATTGTTTCAGTCCATTTTCTCATCACCACTC
The DNA here is from genome assembly GCA_004363535.1 of Dasyprocta punctata. Taxonomy (NCBI): domain Eukaryota; kingdom Metazoa; phylum Chordata; class Mammalia; order Rodentia; family Dasyproctidae; genus Dasyprocta; species Dasyprocta punctata. The sequence goes on from RJWM01021565.1 coordinate 27,266, forward strand.
AGCTAGATTTGCTAGAATAGCATCTTAGCTCTTTTCCTTCCTCCAGTCTCTTCCCAATCGAATAAACCATTCTATAATTGTCTGGCTAATCAGTTTGATTCTGAAACATTATCTCACCAAAAGTCATTTTAAGTACCGTGTAACAGTATCACCAACAGAAATGTTTTCATCAAGTAGAAGATATATTGTGTATGTAGGTGTGTGTACATTTGTGTGTTTCTGTATAACCTCAAATACAGTTTATTTTTCTTCAATTCTAGTGTACAGATCTTCATTTATATATAATGAATACTGATGTCTTTACATTAAAAAATATTGCCCCTAAATAGTTCATGGATGAATTTTGTCAAAAATAAATGACAAATGAGTCACCCACAGATACATCATTTAAATGGAAGAAAGAACAGCACAAGATCTTTTTCACTCTATCTAATCTTGAAGTGTTACCATAAGGAACACACAGTGAACTGAAAAAAAAAAGTGAAATTATTTCAAGAGGTCCTGCATTACTGTAGGCACTGATAAAGATTATAACGGGGTTGGAAGTATTTAGCTTAGTGATACAGTGTTTCCCTAGCATGCATGATGCCCCGAGTTTCATTTCTACTCCAAGCATGAAAAGAAAGAAAAGAAAAGAAAAGAGAAGAGAAGAGAAGAGAAGAGAAGAGAAGAGAAGAGAAGAGAAGAGAAGAAAAGAGAAGAGAAGAAAGATCTATCATTTTGATGAATGAATCTTTACCAAGAACAAATATGGTTCTGGACTGTGTTGCAGCTTACCTCAGAAAACCAACTGAAGACTTAAAAGGCAAAAGTTATAACCAAATAAGATGATACTCATATTTATAAGAAATATCAACTACAATAAAAGGAAAATAGAATGAGAAGACTAAACAAGTATATGGCTTTTATCTGCTTTTAAGGGCTTTCTCTTTTTAGGGACAGCAAGACAGAGACATAAAAAGAAAATAAAGTCAGCACTGCCAAGTGGGAAAGATAATAAATATCATGGGAATTCAAAGAAACAGGAGACTGCTATGGACTAAGGGAGTTGGAGACAGCTTCTTGGAAAAATTGAGGCTTAAACCAAATTAAGTAAGTGGAGAAAAGAAAGCAATCCCAAGGATATAGATAACCTTGTACAAAGATGAGACAGAAATGCAAAAAATACTACATGTGAGGGACAGGGGACTGACCTAGTTGGAAGAGAAGACTCTGTTTAGGAGGCTTTATAGAGACAAGGTTGCAATAATAAAGGAGAACCACACAGTGAAAGTCCTGAATGCCAAGCAAGGATGCTTAACTTTGTCCCACAGATTGAAGGATCTTTTACAGGCCATAAAGAACAACAAGGAAAAATAAATACTTCTAATGATGCAATTTGAAGCCATTTTTCTTGAAGCCTTTGAAGAATACATCAAGTAGTATAATACAGTATCTTGACAATAGAATCACAAACGTCTGAGCATATTATTTAGGAAATGTGGTGAAAGTGATGGAATAAACACTCAAATGTGCTTTCCAAAATACAAAACCGGGTATTGACTACACATTCATAGATCTTAGGAAAATACCTAAGACAGTCACTGAGTGGAAAGCTTTCATACCAGGTTTTCCTTCTTTCTCCATCCTCTTCCAACACACATACCTTCCTTTAATCTCTACAAACAGAATATACTGAAATTGTCCCGTCCTGAAGAAAAGGTGTTTTACTACTGCTTACCATGGGTGAATCTGCTTACTATATTCCTTAAAAATTACTAGATCTATTAAAATAATTTTCCATGATTTATTTCAGCAAAGCAATTGAAACAAACACATAACTAGCAAATTTAAAGATTATGAAATGCAAAAAACCCTTTCATCAAACCAAAACACAGCTAAAATAAGCAACATTAATTTATAAAGCAGAAGGGAAAGACAAGTGTGTTCCTAACAAAAACTGCCAGCCACAACAAAGACTAACCGAGAGTATATGAAAAACATTACAATAGCCAATTTCTTATCTAAAATGACAAGCCATTATTCCACAACTCCATGAAGAATGGAGTTTTTTTTTTTTTTTTTCAAAAAATGCCCTTAAAATTTTTTGGCTCTTCTATAAAAATAATGACTCTAACATAACTCAAAGCAAGGATTATCTTCCCTTGTAACCAGTCATGTAAGTGATTGATGATTTAATTTGTTACTGAAGCAAGTACTAATTTAACCACCACTACCTTCTTAACACTAAGAAAATTAAAAATCTCAGTCTTTAAAGGCATACGTGACAAGAAAGAAACCAAGAATATCCTAGGATGATTAAACCACATGCAAAATAAGAACACAGACAAACCATGGCAATATTGTTGTTGCACTCCTAAAAGGGCAAAGCCATTTCTGCAAGTTCCTATGCCTTTAAGGAAAATACAGAGATTATGACTTTATGCATTGTCTTCTCCCCACCCCCACCCCCAACCCACAGGAAAGATGGGAACATCCAGGAGAGTTGAAAGAAGTGTGCTAAAGAAGGTGTCAATACCTCCCTCCCACCCATGCCAGGAAACTCGCTTGAACAATAATGCTCTTACTCCTAACATTCTACCCAGTTTCCCCCCATCTTTCAGTCATACCCACACCCCCACCCCCACACGCACACACAAACACACACACACCCCTACTCCTTGCCCTGCTGCTCCAGTTCAGGAGAACAGACTACTCGGACTTTGGCAATCTCGCCGCCCCCGCGAGCCCGCCCAGACCAGCAACAACGTGGCTACGCAGTCACCCACCACCCCAACCTCGTCCCCCGCAGCCCAGCTTCCCTTCCCCCAGTCCTGTCACCTGCTTCGGTGGTGTCAGTCAGGTCGTAGCCGCTGCCCGGGAAGTCTCGGAGTTTCCTGCCACTGAGACTCAGAATGCCAGAGTTGCTCGCCTCCTCCAGGGCCCGGTCCAGGCTCCTCACTGTGTGCTGAGGCTGCAGGCTGCCTGGGTTCCACTGAGGCCCATTGAGGAACGGCTGACCGAAAAGAGTCGGTACCGGGATGGGGACCACCAGGGTCCCGCCGCTACTGCCACCGCTGCCGCCTCCCCCTCCGACCCCGCCACCTCCTACTCCTCCGGCTGCTCCACTGCCACCGCTACTTCCACCTCCACCAGAACCGCCGCCCCCACTGTTCCCACCACCTCCCTGACTCGCCGCCATGTTCCTGGGAGAGAGAATAGCCCCCGACAATACTCTCAGCCTGTGCCGCGAGTGTAGGGGGTTCTCAGGACGCATGCGCAGACTGGGGGCGGGTGGAGGGGCGAGGTAGAGGGTGGGAAGGAACCAGTGGGCGGGCTGCTAGGAGGTGTTGAATTGGGAAGAGATGATGTTCGAAAGTACAGCACATTTGCTTTAAAAAAAAAAAGTGCGACCAAAGGAAGGATGCTAAATCCCGCTTCTGCTACTTTGGGTACCAAGATCTCGCGAAGCAACAACAAGCTGACTATAGGTCTTAGGTCCGTATGTCCCCAAATCTCTTAAATTGTTTCACCTTTTTCGTTCTACAAAACAAAAACAAATATATGCGATCAGGATGAAAGGAATTCGTTTTAGAATGTATAGAAACAGCTTTCCGAAGAACTATGAGGCAGCTTGCTGTGAAACTTATTGCAAATGCCTCAGGAGCAGAAAGAAAAGCTGGGGAGTCATTTGGGGAGGGAAATTAGTGCAGTATCAAGTTTTAAGCATACAGGAATTTTGCTATCTTTCAGCATTCCAAAGTAGAAGACTAGATGTCTTCAAGGAAGCCTCTCATTAAAGCATGTCAAGAGTTTCAGCCAACCTGCTGCCTTCCAAAACTTGGAAGAGTTCTCTACATTCTGTTCTATCAGTCTTTGAAGCTGTGCCAAGATCTCCAGACTATCTTCAGTTTCTTCTCCTCGTGTCAGTATTGGATGATGAAAAATGCTTTGATCATCAGCCTTAAAGTTTGCTTGTGAAATACAGGTTTTGGTTTAAGTGAAATTCTGAAGATTTAATGCTGAGTATGCGAGATCAATCAATCTTGGATTTTAGTTCTATTCTTGATACCTGAAAACATATGCAATGTAGAGGACAAAGAGATGGAAGTTGACAGTCCTTTGTCAGGCACTCATAGCCTCCAAAATCGAACCCCAAGCTATCTACTCAGGTTTAGCATCCAGCTCTTTAGACTACCACTCTTCTACCCATCTCAGAGTTCCATTCTCAGTCACAGTCATTCAAGTCTTTCACTAATATTCAGTAAGTTACTGAAGAAAAACATCAGAATGGTTGGATTTATTCATTTATCATAAATTTCAATATTGTATGTATCTTCTCAACATCATTTCAGTTTGAACAACGTGTCAAGAGTCATTTTCTTAGCGAAATCACTTGCACACAAATAAGCTATACTTTGTGAAAGAACACAGGAAAAAATTATAATTTGTCTAAATTGCTTTGTGACCATATTGATTAATAAAAGTGATCGTGCTGTGAGAAATTCCATTCACCATATTCATGAGCTACAGAAGAACAAAACTGACAATCATTCTATACAGTGAATTAGCAAGTGAAAATAAATTATTAAAACCCGCTGTTGTGAGAAGGGATTGTACCTTATAGGTCTCCTCTCTTATATTTCATACAAAACCAAGCACTCATTGAGAACTTATTGAGTTAAGAGAGGGAAAAGAGAAACTAAATTAATTAGAGAAATATGTGGAAAGAAAATATTTTAATAATGATCAACGGGCTAATGGTGTAGCTCAATAGAAGGATACTTGCCTACTATGAGAGATGTTGTGGGTTCAATCTTCAGTACTGCAAAAATAAATAAGATAATAACTAGCTAGTGAGAATTTTTGCAGCCATGTAAAACAATGTACTAAACTCCAGGAAAAAAACATCCTGTCAGTATACTCGTCAAGTGAAGAAAGGACATGTATAAACAAATTTAAGAAAGATAATAATTTTTCAAAGAATTAAAAGATAGTCTAAGGAAGAAAAATGGAAAGCTCACAAAGTAATCTAGATATGCCTGAAAATCAGGCGAGATAATATTTTGTAGAACTCTTTAGCAAGGACACCAAAGTCAAAAGAACTGAAAGATTTAGAAGAAAGGGCATGAAGTTTAGAAATTTGTTCCAGTCCCTTAGCTCCCTGTGTAACATTTGGAAAAATGACTTTAAATCTCTGTACTTCAATGTCTATAGGTAACACTGGAAAAAAATAATACTCAATAATAATAATGTTTAAATAGAACTTACTATTTACCAGGAACCCTTCTAATTATATTAAGTATATTGAGTCACTTGATCTTCCTAATATTCCTGTAATATAGATACTATTATTCTTATATTTTATAGATGAGGGAAAATAGTACATGCCTCATATAAGATTCATTTTTTTTCTTTTGTTTGTTTGTTTCTTTGTGTCAGGGATAGAACTCACAACCTTGCACATGCCAGGCAGGCATTTATGCTGCTGAGCTAAATTCCCAGCACCTCATATAAGATTCTTGTAAGTATAAATAAGGTCATCTATCTAAGGTGATAAGCAGAATACTTGCATTCATTCATTTCACAAGCATTTATTGAGCAATTACTCAGTGCAAGAAACTGTTCTCCATGTAGGTAATACTACATAGCATTAGGTACTTATAAGTGTTTATCTTTTTTCTCTCAAAAAATAAAATAACACATAAAATGTAGGAAGTGAACTCCTTGATAATTGTAGATAAAGAGTTATCTGACATATTGTGTAAATCCTTTTTTTAAAGTCTATATCAGAGGCTGTTTTATGGTGATTACCCCTTTAATGTTATCCCTTAAATGATACATTGCTGATTTGTTAAACTAGCCGAGACTCAGAACTATTCAAGCCAAATGTACATAATTAATGTTGATAAGACATCAAGACTAGGTGACATATATCAAAGGTTATAGAAGGAAAGCAAGGGGATGGTAAGAAAATTTTGAACAAAATATGTGTTCTGTATTAAAACACTTTCAAGTTGCAGATGTAATTTCTATTCAAAAGCGCTCTAGGGAACTTCTGAACTTCCAGGATAATTTAAAGTCAATTTATTCCAGACAAACTGGTAGCTCCCCAACAGTTATAAATAATATAGAGTAGAAAAGTCACAGTGAAATGTCCAAAGCTACAAATTCTTCTATTAAAGATCAAGATCAGTGGGCTAGAGTACAAGATGTTCTTTCCAATCTATGACTAAAGCAAGCATAAGAGATATTTTAATACAGGATCTAGGACAAGGCAATAAACTAATAGCTCAAAATATAATATGAATTTTTTTTAAATGCCGATCAGGATCCAGGAAAGAGTGATGGGAACCTCGGGTCTGTTTCCCCAAAACTTAGTTCTTTCTCCTGAATTAAGTTCTAAATTCAGGAAAAAGAACTAAGTGTAGCTCAGTGGTAAAGTACTTGCCTGACATGTGTGAGGCCCAGGGCTCTATCCCCAGAAATTTATACCAAATAAAACTAAATTCAGGGCAAAAATAAGGAGCAATGAAGTACCATTAAGACATGTGTCAGGCCAGGTACAAGGGCGCACACCTGTAATTCCACTACTCAGGAGTCTGAGGCAAGAGGATCAGACCAAGCCCAGCCTGAGCAATTCAGGAAGAACTTGCCTCAAAATAAAATTCTAAAAGGGCTGGGGCTATAGCTCAGTGGTAAGGTGCCTCTAGGTTGGATTCTCAGTACCACAAAAAAGTATCAGAAACCCAAAGGACATGCTAATTTATCCCATGCTAAACTGTTTTGCAGGTGCAACTAGAATGAGACCTGTAGTTCTGTTCACTCCAATCTCAACAACAGGCCTGAACTAGAGAAGGCTCTGAGAAGTGCATATAAAATGATTAGAAAAGCAAGTAAGACCTTCCTCTCACTAGTAACTTGATCTTCAGTTTCTTTTAAAATTCCTGTTCTGGGATTGATATTCTAAACAGGTATCTATCACCTTGAGAAAGCCAGGAAGAGCCACTAACCCAACCCCTTAGAAGAATAGACCCTGTTCTGTGTTCATGCCCACTTGCTATGTGACTTGCTTCCCATTTGATCCCAATTTAATCCATTTTACCTGAGTAGTTATATTGTGATCTTTTTGGTTGACCATAGATTTGTCCCACCTCATGCCCACCTTGTAATTTCCCATTTTTCCCCATTTTGGACCTGCCTCACCTTGTGGATTTGCTCTATAAAAATCCATAGAAAAGACAGGGTCTTTGGCAATTCACTCAGGACACCTTCTGTCTTTCTCTCAGACAGAAACGTTCTTTCCCCAAATAAATATATTCTTCTCTTAACCTCTGTTGTTCCTAAAATTTATTCTTCAATTTTAGAGAACATGAACTTATACCAGACATCCAGTAGGCTAGGGGTTTCTTTCCTCTGTATCAATGTCTTCATCAATTTTAAACGTTTGATTTTTAGTTCCTTGTCTAGAACTTCTTCAACTTCAGTGTCCGAGACAAGGTTTTGAGCTGTTAAGAATTTTTAGAGTATCTTGTTACCTTGTTTTTTCCATCAGATAGAGTAGAAAATGCTTTCATCACTATATAAATTTCTTTAGTGAATATATTTTTCCCTGTTATGTGACCTTGATTTTGGTTTTCATGTACCTTTTCATCATAATGATCATATCAAGATTGGTTCTAGACTTCCTCCAAGATGGCCGCCCAGATGACACCGTGACCGGGAGGCTCCCTGAATATACCATCAAAATGCCAGAATATAAACTAATATAATAACAGAGAGAAGGAAAAAAGAGGGAGATGGGTCCTCTGGACCCAAGAAGAATCTAAAACGAGAACTGTAGCCCACGGAAAGAGTAAAAGAATGAAATAAACAAAGGC
>RJWM01021566.1:0-35127 GCA_004363535.1 Dasyprocta punctata
CACATGTTGTTTTTTATACTATTTTCCAACACAAAATATAATAACTCCTTGGAAAAAAAGTATTCCACAGCTAGAAGAGAGACATTTTGTGGTGAAACTAGACACACTGTCATACCAGAAAATAAAGATATATTCAGAAAACTATTGGGATGTAAAAAAAGTCATACAAGCCAACACAAAAGAGCTCTCAATCGCTACATAATAAAGCAACCAGTGAAATAACAAAAGTTTTAGCTAATATATCAGCAAAGGGTAAAACATGAAATTATAAAAATTGCTCAATCTGAAAGAAAATGACAAAACAGAACAATGAAGAGACAATAAAAAGAAAACAAACTACAAGATGTAAATTTAAACATAATCCAATTAATAATCAAATTATACACAGGCTAGAAAGACCCTAATAAAAATTTCAAGATGGTTACATTGCATGAAACAGCAAGACCATCTTATTTTCTTTTGTTTTTTGCCTTTTTTCTTACAATTAATAAAAATCAGGCTCTTCTAGTCAACTCCGTTGCGTTAAAAGAGAAGAGACATAATCACTATCAGGTATAAGTTAAATGATGTTATTACAGATTCTACAGCTTTTGAGTGTATAATAACAGAATGTTACAAACAATTTTATAACAGCGAATTTGACAATTTATGTGAATTGAGTACATTTTCTAGTGCAAATATACTATTAACTTCCTGAAGAAGAAATAACATACAGGATCATTGTGTCGACTGATATAGTTCCTCCTGAGGCCTCTCTCCCTAGCTTACAGACATCATGAAATTAATACAAGTTATCTTTGACCTCTAAAATTATGAGGTGCTCAAAATGGTATCCTGTAGAGAGCGGTAAAGCTTCACAGCTGCCGCCCCGCCCCTCTCGCCTGTGGGCATCCGGTACGTCAGCCTACATTTCCCAGGATCCTCTCCAGCCTAACCCGGAAATGACACTTCCCACAGGATGATAGCTTCCGCTCCCCCTTCTATAAATGCTATATACGCGCCTTTTAATAAATGAGACTCGATCGGAATTGTTCGTCCTGGCTCGGTTTCTCTCCCCTCCTGCCCTTGTTTCATTCCCATTCCCCCTCCAGGTACTACCCTGCGGACTGTTGCTTGCGGGCGAGCAACAGTATCCATTAACTTCCACACGTGTATCAGTATGGCAAACTGCTGAAATGTGTATATGTCTTTTGGCAGACTCTGCATATGTGTATATATATATATATACACATATACACATATACATATATTTATATATGTATATATGTAATTGTAGATAAAGTACTTTTAAACCCGTGCTATTCTTGTATATACTCTTCCAGAGGTACCTCAGGTTAAGCGAAATTCCACATGATAAAAGTTCACAATATTCTCACATATAGTAGAGATAGGAATTTGTTATGGAATGTTATTTCTTCAGTTATCAACTTAAATTAAAGGATTGCAACAACGAATTAGTTTTCTGCATCCAACTAATTTAATGTTTTGTTTCTAAAATATGTTGTATGAAATTTCATATATATTGTCTTTTAATAATGTATATTGGATAGAGTTTCACTTCAAACATCTGCTATGCTTTTGAATGTAAGATACTGTTAAGCTAACTGGAAGTCAGCAACAACTTATCAGACTCTAGATTCTTAATCTTTTTCCTTATGTAGAAACTAAGTTCTATAATAGAGGTGGATGACAACATTTTCCAATGTGAAATAAGTCAGTCCATCTCTAGATATTTTGCAACAGAAAAACTAAAAGATAATCACATTAGCACAACTTTAAGTGCTCTAAGCTTTACAAATTTGAATGTGTTGAATTGTTTTTTAAGAAATTATTATACCTGTTTTTAAGAATTATAGATCCTTACTCTAGGTTTTAAAAATTTGCAATGGAAGATCCACTGCATCTGGAAAGTGCACGGGGTGGGGGGGAAACTGCTTAATCTCATGTCTCAAAAGTTTATATTCCAAGTACTTCAAAAAGCAAAGAATATATTTCCTATATTTCTTTATTGATAAAAATTTCAGCATTGTGATTCATATAGGTTGCTTGCAATCATTCATGTGTGTCCCAATGTTTCTGTTTAAGACAACATAAATTTTTATATGCTACTACAGAAGCAATATGTTAAGTTTGCTCTTATCTTTTTAGTTGTAAAGCCAGCCTCTAGATCTTAAAATACTTTATAACTTAACTTCTTTCTGATGCAGAAGAGTTTCATAAGTTGAAAGGATATGACAGATCCTGGGGCAGAGTGAAGAAATGTAAAAATACAGTCATTTAAATAGTATTCATAGTGCTTAGCTGGATTCATTCATGATTGTAGTATGCTAACTATTCAGCATGTCTATTTTTTAAATCTTCAGGCATAATTTTGTCTTCATATTATCTGAAAAGTAAACCAAATCAATTGCATAATAAAGCCTAGAAATTAAGCATATATATTAATCGTATTTCTGTTGCTTGGACAAAACACCTAATGTACATAACTTAAAGAAAAAAACATTTATTTTGCCTCAGGATTTCAAAGGATTTAGTCTTAGGGTCAGCTTGTTCCAAAACAGAAAGCATAATAGTAGAAAGACCTAGCAGAAGAAAGCTGCTCAACTCATCACAGACGAGAGCACTGAAACCAGAGAGCACAAGGCCAGAGACCAAAACATCTCCAAAGCTGTACGCCATGATTCACCCAGATAAGGCAGACTAAGGAAAACAAATCTGCTACCTTTGTCAATATCTTCCATCATTTCTCTTCTCTAAGAAAGTACTGTAATTCTTTTCTGGGAAACACTGATCACCACATTCAAAAATGAAACACTTACTCACTTATAATTTGTGCCTAATAGTTATTCAATAATATGCTGTAAAAGTTTTATATGCTTCATATTTTCTTCACATTTTGAAGACTTCTTTTAAGAAAGGAACTTTAGTGTAGTATGAGACATTAAATCAAAACACTTCTAGGCCTTCTACAATATTTAGTGACCTGTGTTTTCTCAGATTTTCTTGTTAGTATTATAGGTGTTTCAACAAAGCATCAATACTTAGGAGTTTCACTGACCCAGAAAAACAAAAAGACCAGATCCATGGATTTTAGGTTCTGTTTTTATAAAATTGTGTCTATTTTTTTCAAAGTCTATCTGAGTCTTTCTGTGTGGAATGATTTCCACAGATCAAGAATCTTTGGAAGGGTATCACTGAGGAAAAGGTTAGTGATTTTTTTTCATCAGACTCAGTGTACTTTAAAGCTAATGTTTAAAGCACATTGTGTCCTTTCTTTAGCTTTAAAGTACGCCGCCATTCAACCCTAGTGAAAAAATTAGTTTCATCTTGCTAAGCTTTTTCTTCTATAATGAGAAAAGGAAGTCTACATTTATGTTTCTGAAATAGGGAATATTTTTATTCAAATTCATATTAAGATGTAAAACACATACAAATAAAACTTTTCCCAAGAGAAGTTTTTTTGTCGAAGAGGAGGAGAAAAAAAATAGTAGCTGGAAGGAGGAGGAAATGTTATAAAACTGGGAAAAAGAGAGAAGAATGTGTCCAGATGCTAGAGTATTCATAAGTCACCTTTGATAATACCTTTATGTGCTTGAAGCTTGTGCTTTCTACATTGCTCATATTTAAAGATGCCTATCAATTTTGTGTCTGTAGCTGTTACTGCTATTTTAGTTATAGCCTTTAAGGCAGCTTGGAGTAGTTGTTAAAACAGCACTAGACAGGACTGACTATGGTGAATTTTTCTTTTTTTTTTTTCTTTGTTCACATTTCACTAGGACACTTTTTAAATTATGCTTAATTATATCTTTGTATTTTTCTTTTCTTCTGCTTTAATTTATCCCTCATAAGACAATTGTCTAGAAAATTTATGCTTTACCTGACATGGCAACTGACACATTTTACTCAAAAATGGGAATCATGATTCTTCTAGTCTTTGAGAACTGCTTTGACAGAAATGGAAAATTGCAAGAACCAATTAATTAACCTGAGAAACACAGGAATAAATACAAGTATCCCACTTATAACATGAAATGCAACAGGATTGGTCACATTAGTGAGATTTTTCATTCCTAATAAGTGACATTTAAAGATGATTTACCTTAAACTACTTTCAATTCTTTTCTCATCAAAGATCTTCCCCAGTGGAACTGTCAACTTAGTATTCCTTTAATGGGAAGACTAGAAGACTAGTAAACTAAATTTTCTCCATCCAAAGTTTTCCATTCCAATATTAAAGCAACAGTTAACATTCATAGCAGGAAAACAAGAAAATAATATTCAATGAATCTTCAGGTACCTTCAAATGAAAGTCAAAGTTCAATGAAGAAATAATTTTAAATAACATAAAGTGAGGATAGATATCTAATAAGCAAACTTTTAAATCTTTCTGAAATCAAATTATAAATGATTTTTCATCAAAATTGGAAGCTTGGATTAAATTCCTGTACCAACTAGGAATTGTGTTTTGCTTGTACATCAGAGGAACAAAGAAAAAAGAAGAAATAAGAAACATTGATAGATTAGAAACATTAATAAATTTTATTACATAACATTTATCTATATATTTTGATCAATTTATGCAGCATCTATGCTTTAGTGTAAGAAATTCAAGTTTCAGTATTTTTGTAAAAGAATCCAAATGGTGTAAAATTCTAAATGGTTTATATGGACCTAGAAAGAATGTAAAAATCCATTCATTAAATACAGGCATGGCTTATATTATTTCCCGAGAGCTCGTGAAAATGAGAAAAGGTGTAAGCTGGCTCTTGCGTTACGGCAGAGATTCAGGGTTTTTGGGTATGTGAACAGAAAAGATAGTGTATCACCCAACAATGAGCTACTGAACAAGTTTAGACATTTAGAAATTCAAAAATTGCATCTTTTTTCAAAATAATTTCTCTGCTTTGGAAGCTCTGTCTGTGAAAAATAAAAATGCTCTTCCAAGTCAGGAAATTCAAGTTTGCTTGCTTTCAAATGAGCAAAAAAGTGAAAACATTCAGTCTTAGAAAAACATTCTAACAAAAACCACTGGAAAGTTTAATAAGTGCTATCATTCTCACTTTTCCCTGAAGAGATTCAGCACAATTATTGCTAGAATTTGCCCTAGATTTTCAGTCGGCTGCTGCAAGAGAAAAATAATACTGTCAGTGGAGTTCATTAAAATTTGTGTTAATAAACTACAGCAGACTGAAACAAAAAAATGGCCAATAGTTTTCAATGCTTCATTGGTATCCTTCACATTTATTTTTAATAAATGTAATCCCACATGACATTATGCCTAATTTCCATTTGGGCTTTCTTTCCAAGGAGACCCATTACTATGTCCTAATTTTTCACTGTGTCAATCCAAACATTCAATAATGATGAACTTTAGATGTTAAGTGCTCATAATGCCTCCATAGATGATGACATATTTGTAGGTGTGCAGCATTGTCCCTGAATTTTGTCTTATTATTTAAGGGATAAAACACTATCTTCTACCTCCTGGATAACACTTATTAAAAATACTAAAAATATATAAACAGAATAAGAATCTCAAGAAATTTATATCTCTGAATCCCTATAACAAACCTAAAATCCTTAGTAGGAACCTAATATGTAATAGCACAGAATATTGTATTAATTATCATATATCAGAATATTTAGATTTCAAAAGTCAAAAAATTACTTCACAATATTACAAGACCACATTCCGATACAAGACTATCATTTCACTAAACTAAATTCTCTCCATCCAGAGTTTTCCATTCCAATATTAAAGCAATTGTTAACATTCATAACAGGAAGACAAGAAAATAATATTCAATGAATCATCAGGTACCTATCAAATGAAAATCAAATCATTGTGTCCAAATTAAATGTTGCTACATGTGGATGTCTGTATAGCCTTCTCCTCTACACTGGGAATACAGGTCAGACTTTTCAGTTCAAATCCCATCATCACTTATTTTATTTTTCATTAACGCCTAGTATTTGAATGTATTCATGGAGTATGGTGGGAGAACTTAGTAGATGTGTACAATATGTAATGATAAAATCAGAGTAATTAGCATTTCTACCACGTCAGTCACTATTCCTACCTGTTGGGGAAATTTTAAACACTTGTCTTCCAGTTATTCTAAAATATATAATCTATTGATATAGATTACAGCTGCCCTGCAACTAACATTTATTTTCAGTTGGATAACCTTGGACAAGATACCTGACCTTAGAATCTCCTTCATAACCCTAACCCATTTTCCCCCTCCTTGCTTCTCTCATCTCATTACAACAGTATATCTATGGTACTTTTTGGATCTTATTTAGTCTTTCAGCTTCTTATGTGAAGGAGACAATGCAATGTTTACACTTGTGAATCTGAATTACTTCACTTATGAGTATCATCTCTAGTTACATCCATTTACCTATAAAAGCCTCAAGTTTATCTTTCTTTATAGCTGGGTAGTACTCTATTGCATAAAAATACCACATCTATTTTATCCTTTCCTCAGTTGATGAGCATTTGGGTTGTTTCCAAGACCTAACTATTACAAACTGTGTTATTACAAACATAGATGCACATATATTCATGGAGTATAATGTTTTTAATTCTTCTGGGAAAATACTCAGAAGGGCAATAGCTGGGTTGAAGGGTGATGGTTGCACCATTCTACACTCCCACTAACAATGGAGAAGGGTTTCTTTTTCCCCACAGCCCCTCCAGCATTTGTTATTGGTTGATTTCTTGATGATAGTCATTCATTCTGGAATGAAGTGAAGTCTGAGTGTTGTTTTACTTTGCATTTCTCAAATGACCAATGACATTGGACGTTTTTTCATATATTTCTTTGCCATTTATATCTCTTCATCTGAGACATGCTTAACCATCTCAGATGCACATTGAGGCATTGGGTCTTAGAATTTTGGGGCCCTGATTTTTTGAAATTATTTTTATGTTTTAGATAGGAGTCCTTTGTCTGAGGGACAGTTGGCTAAGATTTTTTCCCAGTTCATGAGTTTTCACTCTGTTGGTAATTTCTTTTGACAAGAAAAACTTTTTAATAAGATGAGATCCCTGTGACAGAATCAGCATGGAAGTGGCAAAACACACACACACACACACACACACACACACACACACAGAGTCATGAAGATCAATGGAATAGATTAGAAGATACAGCCACAACTACAAACACACTCAGCCATCTTACCTTTGACAAAGGGGCCAAACATGTTCACTGGAAGAAAGACAGCCTATTTAATAATTGGTGCTGGAAAAACTGGCTTTCCATATGCCAAAGACTAAAACTAGACCCATGTCTATCACCATGCAATAAACTAGTGTCAAAATGGATTAAAGATCTAAATATAAAAACAGAAATACTAAATCTGTTGGAAGACAAATTAGGTAGAAATCTTGAAGATATAGCACCCCTATAAGAGTGCATAGTACCTCACAGAGCTCGTGAACAAAAACCAAACAGCATGGGAAATATTTCACAGAATCAGATCATCATTCTTAAAGCAACAGTGAAGGACATTGCAAGCACTACAGTCTTCTCTAACCAATCTCTAGTGTGAATGAAATGCTTACTGTAAGTCTGTCTCTCTGTGTCCTCTCATCAAGAGACTCCTCACTTACTTTGCTTCACATTATCCTGGGTTTCATGTATCTATGAGTCCTCAGCTCATTAATTCATGGATTCTACGCACTTATTCTTTACCCACAGAATTTGGCATAGTGTTTAATACATGGCAGATGCTTAATAAGTACCTCATTGCTTTAAGAATTATGGTCTAACAAGTTTGAGTGGAATGAGAGTATTGATCTATATAAAAACTTTATCATATTCTTTTTACATCTTTGAAATATTTCCCTTATTTTCATTAAAGTAAATTTATCAGGTACCTGATAGGTATTTAGTAAAATCAATTGTGACAGTTAATTATTTCAAACAAAGTAGGACTGACAAGATTTTAAAGTTTCCTATAAGGAAAATGAATTTTGTAGTGGGCATGTGTGAGTTTTGGCTTTTCAGCAAACAAGTATAAGTCTGTCTTTCCTGTTAAGGGGCTGTCTTAGTTACTTTTCACTCGCTGCTGAGACAAAATACCTGATGTCCAAAATTAGAGAAGGAAAGGTTTATTTCTTACAGTTCTCAGAGTTTCCAGTCCATACTTAGTTGGCTCCAAGGCAGCATGGTGTGGCAGGCCTTCATTCATGATGGCCACCAAACAGCAAAATGAACCAGCAAGAGAGAGACAGCGGAAGATGTGCATTCCTCCCGACCTTACACTGTATATCATTTCCACCCCTGGGTGGGTGCAACACTCACATCACCAATCCCTGCACTATGTAACAAACCAACCACAAATGCCAGACTCAGCCCCATCCAAATTACATGAGGCCTTGGAGGGACAGAGGATCAAACCAACACACCTCAAACTTCTAGAAAAAAAGAGCAAGTCAAACACAAAGATCATAGAAGAGAGGAAATTATAAAGATCAGAGCAGAAATTAATGCAACTGAGACTAAGAAAACAATACACGGAATTAATGAATCAAAGAGCTGGTTCTTTGAGAGAATAAACTAAATTGATAAACGTCTAGCCAACTTCATCAAGAGAAAGAAATAAAAAACTCAAATTCATGCAATAAGGAATGAAAAGGGAGAAATTACTACAGATACCATGGAAATTCAGAAGATCAAGAATACCTACTTTGAAAATCTTTACTCACATGGGGTGGAAAACACAGAAGAAATGGACAAATTCCTAGAAATGTATGAAATACCAAAGCTGAGTCAAGAGGATATAACAATTTTGAATAACCCAATATCAGCTACTAAAATTGAAAATGTGATAAAAAATATTTACCAACAAATAAAAGCCCAGGTCCTGATGGATTCACAGCTGAATTCTACAAGAAATTTAGAGAAGATTGAACACCAATACTACTCAAACTCTTCAATGAAATTGAAAAGGAAGCAATCCTCCCCAACTCATATGTGGAGGCAAGTATTACTCTGATAACAAAACCAGAGAAAGACCCAACCAAAATGGAGAACTATAGGCCACTCTTCCTAATGAACATCAATGCAAAGATTCTTAATAAAATACTGGTAAATAGAATGCAGCAAATCATCAAGAAGGTTATACATCATAACCAAGCAGGGACGGTTTAACATATGCAAATCAATAAATGTAATAATCCACATCGATAATGCCAAAGACAAAAAGCACATGATCATCTCAATAGACACAGAAAAAACTTTTGATAAAGTCCAACACTTGTTCATAATGAAAACCTTACAGAAACTTATAGTAGATAGTATCTACCTCAATCTGGTAAAAGCCATCTATGACAAACCAACAGCCAACATTACACTAAATGGACAAAAACTGAAAGCTTTCACTCTAAAATAAGGAACAAAACAAGGATGTCCACTCTCACCTCTCCTATTCAGTATAGTTCTGGAAACGTTGGCCAGAACAATCAGACAAGAGAGAGAGATAAAAAGGATAAGGATAGGAAAGGAAGAAGTTAAATTATCACTATTTGCAGATGACATGATACTCTACACAGAATACCCTAAAAACTCCATCAAAAGCCTACTAGAGTTAATAAACAAATTCAGCAGTGTAGCTGGATACAAAGTAAACACTCAAAAATGAGTAACATTCCTGTACACAGTAGACAAACTCACTGAGAAAGAAACTATGGAAATAACACATTTTACAATAGCATCCAAAAAATTGAAATACTTTGGAATCAACCTAATAAAGAATGTGAAAGACCTATATGCTGAAAACTATAGTACTCTAAAAAAGGAAATTGAAGAGGATGTTAGAAAATGGAATGATACCTCTTGCTCTTGGTTAGGGAGAACCAACATTGTGAAAATGGCTATATTCCCAAAACTGTTATACAGATTTAATGCAATCTCAATCAAATACCATTAACATACCTTGCAGATCTAGAGAAAACACTCCTAAAATTCATCTGGAACCAGAAGAGACCTAAAATAGCAAAGGCAATTCTAGGCAACAAAAGCAAAGTAGGAGACATCTCAATCCCTGACTTGAAATTATACTACAAAGTTACAGTGATAAAATCAGCACAGTACTGAAAAAAAAAAAAAAAAAAAAAAACACAGATTGCAGGATCAATGAAACAGATTAGAAGATGCAAATACAACTACAAAGACACTCACTTAAATTTGACAAAGGGGTTAAACATGTTTACTGGAAGAAAGATAGCCTCTTTAATAAGTGGTGCTGGAAAACTTGGCTTTCCACATGTCAAAGAATGAAACTAGACCCATGTATATCACCATTCACTAAACCAAAGTCAAAATGGGTCAAAGATCTAAGTATTAAAATAGAAACACTAAATTTACTGGAAGACAAGGTAGGTAAAAGTCTTGAAAACATAGGGGTAGGCAAAGAGTTCATGAACAAAACACAAACCGCACAAGAAGTACTTCATAGAATCAACAACTAGGATCTCATTTTACTAAAAAGCTTTTGCACTTCAAAGGAAATCACCAATAAAGTGAAAAGAAAGCCCACAGAATGGGGAAGAATTTTTTCCAACTGTTCCACAGATAAAGGACTTATATCCAGAATATATAAAGAATTGAAATACATCAGACACCGCAAATTCAAAGACCCAGTCCAAAAATGGGTATCTGAGATGAACACACACTTTTCAGATGAAGAAATACAAATGGCAAAGAAATACATGAAGAAATGCTCAACATCACTGGTCTTTCAAGAAATGCAAACTAGAACAACACTGAGTTTCCATCTTACTCCTGAAAAAATGGTTGCCATCAAGAAACAAACTGATAACAAATTTTGGCGAGGCTGTGGGGAAAAAGAAACACTTCTGCCCTGTTGGTAGGAGTGCAGACTGGTGTGACCACTGTGGAAATCACTACGGAGATTCCTCAAAAAACTAGAATTGGAAGCCCCACTCAATCCAGCTATTTCCCTTCTGGGTATTTTCCCAGAAAAATTGAAAGTGCCACGCCACAGTAATATATGTGAACCCATGTTTATAGCAGCACAGTTTGTAATAGTCAAATCTTGGAAACAACCAAAATGCCCATCAACCACAGAATGGATGAAAAAGATGTGGTATTTTTATTTTTATACAATGAAATGTTACTTAGCTATCAAAAGGATGATCTTGAGGCTTTATAGGTATATGGAGGCAACTTGAGACTATACTCGTAAGTGAAATAAATTAGACCCACATTAGTAAGTATCATGTTGTCTCCCTAGTGTTAAAAAATAAATAACAATTTAAAAAATTGAAAGAGTAATAAGATCCAAAATGTACAGTAGATACTATAATAAGGAAAGGGAAAGAAGGTGCTCAAAATTAAACTATGGCTGGGATAGAGGAAAGGAGAAATGGAAGAAAGGAAGTGATTGTATGTTTGTAGATATACACATATCTGTATGTATGTATAAGTGTGCGAGACAGATAACTGTGCTACTAATTCTTTGTTAGTTCATCAGAAGAAATAGTTTGTGTTGTCATTGTTTGATTGATCATTTTTTATGCCTAGGTCTCCTAACTTGAACAATTACTTCTAAAATAACAATATGTAATATATTGTCTAGTATTGATTTCTTACGGTTCTTTTTTAAATTCTGTATTACTTCTACCTTTTTTCTGTTTTGCTTTTTAAAATAAAAAAAATACTCCTACTTCTTTACTCAATTTCTGTCTTAAAAAGCTATTTAAAGAGCACAAGTAACAGTGGGATCAATGGCCAGTCAGTTTCTGGTGTACATTTTTGTACTTTATGTGCTGTAAAATTCACACTATGTAGACAGCTAAGGACTAAGGAAAAGGATATATTTCAATATTCCTAAAATAGGAGTCATTATAGCTTCTTTAATTTAATTTGAAACCAATCTCCATCAGGAAATGTATCTTTTGCTGAAATGCAATCCTATTGCTTTTCCCAGGATCATAAACTAGGTTTGCAGGCTAATATAAAATGACCTTAAAATTATCTTAGGACTTCAACTATTTTACATGAGTTATCTATCTTCATGGAATTAATGTCAAAATCAGTTATATTGGAGATTGTGTCTCAAAATTCAGAAGGTCAAAAAGCACCAAAGCAAATAAAGATAACCAGTACCACTTACAGAGCATAAAGGACAATTGGATTTAACTATACAATCAATAATCATTTCCAGCTCTTAAGTTTCTCAACAATATTACAGAAAATACATTTATTTGTTCTTAAATGACTTTCACAAATGAAAAAATCAACATATATGTCAATTGTAAATGTTGGCAGCCTTTTATTTTAGGACTGAGGAAACTGGTAGAAATAAAGGCGATCATATCCTTTTGATTAGAAATGCAGTTATCAATTATGACAGTTACAATAAATTTGAGAAACTATGTCAGTGTTCACCACATTGAAAAACGAAAACATCCTCCAGTGCATAATCTATAGTACTTGTTCAGTGTTACACTGCAAAGGGAATTTACCATATACTAGATCCCAGATTAAACCTTGATTCATACCCTTTATTACAACTGCAGAACATTTATGTGTATATGAAACAAAAAACTGAGAAAATTTTGAAATTGAGGGAAATAATTATAGAATTATATCTTCCTTAGGAATATGAAACTGGAAAGACAGGAACATAACAGTCTGTGTTTGAATCACTACTTTTATAGTAACTTTGGTGCTTAAAACTTTTATTATGTATTGCAAGCTTTGTTGTAAGGAACCAAGTAAAATTTGAGTGAGTATGGTAAATAGCTCAGGCTCTGGAGAGTGCTGCTATTTCAATCACTGCTCTACAATTTACTGAATAATCATAGGTAAAGTTATAAACAGAATGTTTATATTCTACCAATATGTATATATTAAAGCCTTAACCCTAGTGTATTTGTATTTGGAAATGGGGCCTTTTGGAAGGTAATTAGGGTTAGAGAATGGGGCCTGATCTGATATGATTAGTATTTCATAAATTGAGAAAGCAATGAATTTGCTTTCTCTCTCTCTTTCCATGCACCATAGAGGAAGGTATATGTGAAAGCTCTGGAAAAGGGCAACTGAGCCAGGAAAAAGGCAGCTGAGTCCGGAAAATAATAAAAGTAAGGGTGATCTTACTATAAACCAAAACAACTGGAGCTTTAATCTTAACCTAGCCACCAGCCTAGTGTACAACTAAATATCAGTTGTTTAGGCCACCCAGTCTGTGTTATTCTGTTATAATAAACAGAACAGACTAATACAAAGAAGTTAATAAACTTCTCTGCACCTTATTTAGGTGTCTTACTAGAAAATGAAGATAACAAGTAGCTGTATGCCCACATCCTACCGTTGCTTTGATGATTAAATGAATTGAATATTACAAGCTCAACTGATGTTATTCAAGTTATAACATCCAAAATGCAATTTACTCTATTTTTTATACAATTAAAAACAAAAAACATGGTTTTCTTTTGTGTCTTTTTAAAATGAACAGATGAGTAATATATACTCATACTTGTATATAGAAGAATGCATAAAATCCTCCAACAGACTTCGATCTATGAGAAAGCTAATACAATAACTAGAGGAATTTAAAAAAAAATCAAAACTCTAATATGAATTTGAGCCTTTTTGGAGACAGGACTCCACTGTGGCCAAGTAGACTTGGAGAGTTGAGTGATGTTTTGAAGTTCTTTAGGCTCCTGATCTGTACTCCAACTAACTAACGGCAAACTACTAGTATGAGACATTCAATAGCCACAAACAAACAAACAAGCAAATAAACAAGCAAAAAGATAACAGAAACATTATCTATTCAATTGATTAACCCAAAATTTGAATTTTACATCTTGA
The DNA here is from genome assembly GCA_004363535.1 of Dasyprocta punctata. Lineage (NCBI taxonomy): Eukaryota > Metazoa > Chordata > Mammalia > Rodentia > Dasyproctidae > Dasyprocta > Dasyprocta punctata. Next base: position 13,854 of record RJWM01021566.1, read on the forward strand.
CAGGACACTGTCAAACAATCAATTCAATTTTTGAGGAGTGAATATTTCAGCATCATGGAAACCCAGATGCAGTCAATTTACTAAAGAAAATGTCAAATCAAATATTGTTGTCATAGAAGAGGAAATGAGTAATTGATGCAATTATTCAACTGCTAATTACCTTGAGTTTTACACAAAACTTCAGCAAGATCAAATTTTTTCTTTCCAGTTAATGCTTCAATGTGGTGCCATGTGTCACTGTATAAGCAAATTGCTTTCTATATTAGGTAACTTGATAAAGCTTTTGGAATTCAAAATTGAGTTTAATGGGTGGAAAGGAGAATGGAATTAAAGCCAAATATTTTGAAACATGTAACTGATTGATCTAAGAAAGTTCCTACCATTTTAGTAAATAAATAAATAAACAAACAAACAAATAAATCAGGTTATTGCTGATACCTATGAGGTTAGAATGCAGTTCTCACAAGAAAATATGAGATTTGAGGATGAAGAAATATATTGATTGAAATTAAAGGCAAAATTGGTAACACACATAACTCTAAAAACACGTTTTCTAATCACTCTTTTACTTTTAATTATCAAGTCTAGTTAATAAGAAGCAGAATAAGAAAAAGTAGGAGAGAAAGAGTAAATGCAAAATTAAGTGTCATTAATAAGTCTTGTGTGTATGTGTTACTGTAATCCTATAAGACTAGTATAAAACTAGCATATACTAGTATATAAAACTAGTATATAGAACTAGTATATACTAGTATAAAAAACTAGTATATACTAGTATAAAACTAGTATAAAACTAGCAGGAAATTTTATAATAGATCCCTAATATAGAAGTATTCCAATAGCATAAATTGTATTCTCATGACGGTAATTCTAGAATAATGAAATCTTTCAATAAGCAGTAGGAAAATCCTGAAGGTAAAAAAATAATAATAAAGCAAGGTTTAAAACAAAAACCTTTATATTACTATAATTTCCTTGGTTTCTTGATTAAATAATAAGAACTTAGTATCATAAGTTCAGTGTACATTTAGATAATTCTTAAAAAGTTCTTTCTCATGGAAGTTATTGTGAAAAAGAAAATACTAATGCATTTTTCATTCATTCTGTTAAATAATGCTTTTATAGGTAGGAAAATGAAATACCTTAAAAATGCAAGTTAACAAATGCAAAAGCTGCTTATTGATCTTCCTCCTTTAAAAAATCTGAGAGACTTAATTCCAGGAATACACAAAAATAAAATAAAATTTCAACATTTATGTGAAGCTGAGAAAATTTTTGTAACATTAAACAAACTGCATTCCTATATTAATTTTATAATCATCGATATTTAATGTACTGTTTTGGTGAAAATTATTCAAAATTTGAATATTTTAAATAAAATATCATTTTACATTCTAATCTTAGATCATTTCTGTCAGTAGAATAAAACTAATAATAGCTTACAAAAATAACGTGCTTTTGGTGAAATAAAAGCTAAATATTTTCAAATATAATTTGTTAATTTTGTATGTTTTTAACCTATAACATGTTCAAACATATTCATCTCAATATGAGAATGATTACATATGCAAAGTACTAAATAGATTCAATTGTCTTTCATATTTTGCCTAAATTCAATCACACAAAAACATAGTTTTTGGTATAGTTTTCCATTAAAAAAAATTTAAAATTGGATTTCTCAAAGTAGAATAAAAAACATTTTTACTTAATAATATGTTTGTCTATAACTTTTAAGTACTTAGATGTATGATATTTGGATTTCTATCATTTAATACATTTTTTGGGTCCCACAAAATCTAGCTGTGGGTTAATATGAGTATAATCTTCAACATTGTTCCACTTCATAGTTTCTTAAGATAAATTTGTAGAATAGATTAGCAACATACTTTTGATGATATCCTAGCAAAGTCCTAGTAAAAGCACCTTCTATGATGAGCTACTAGAAAAACTAACTTTTATAAATGAAAATATTATTCACTGAATACTGTTTGCTAGCTTGGTACCAAAACATTAATCTTGTTACTGAATGTGTGAGTCATGGTATAGGTGCAAAACTGCAGTGGTTAGAATTCTGCAAAGCTATTCCAGAGGCCACTTAGCAGTGCAGAAACAGTCAGGAGATACGGGGAAATGGACAGAAGAGCTGGAGGTGGCCATCTTTGGGCCTAGTACAGTGGACTCTGCAGCAACATAGTTGAGAAACACTAGTCCCTGAGCGTGAAAATTTGACCGTGAGGCCTAGATAATGCAGATTTTTATATTTTTCAAAACTAATAACATTTTAATAGATTATACACAATCATTCTGGCAAAAAAATTGCAATAGTACTTTTATATATGTAGTCTTGAGACCTATATAATATTTTATATATCTACATACATTTTCATTTGTTTTATGCTCAAGTTGGTATGCTGTGAATATATATCCATGTCAATACATACCTAGGGTTTTATTTGTATATAAATATATCTGAATCTACTCATCTATAGTTTTTCATGGTCTTAGATATCAAAAATATCTTGCTTCCATAAATAATTTCAATATAAACAAGCATTAAAATGTTTAGAACGTTGCCCATTTATTATCTTAATACACATTCTGCAAATTGAGATTACTGACTTTACAATAAATGCACACTGAAGCTTTGGATTGGCAATATCAAATAGCCCTTCATGAAGAATATATGCATTTACCCTGTAGAAATATTAATTAGTTTTCTAATTCACTGTTCCCATTCTTTACTTTTTCCAATTTATCGATTTCAGTGACGACCTATAAAAACTTTTGTTCTAATGTTAATAGTTACAATTTTAAACTTTATTGTATTTATGGGTTTTATCTGTGAGTTGTTTGTGCCTATTCTTGCTTTGTATCTTCAACTTATACTTCATGTAGTTATGAAAAACATTTATGTGGAAAAATATTAAAACTAGACTTTACCTCAATTTAGTGACTAAACCAGTGACAATTGCTTTGCTTTAGGTTCTATGAAGGACACAGAATTGATACAGTGAACAAAATAGACATGACAGCAGAGCTGAGAGGCTCATTTAATTATGAATTCAGGAAGATTGAAAAAGGAATAATACTCTTCATACCTGAAAAGCTCTTTAACAAGCAGAAACAATGATTATAGTTTCATTGTTTCAAAAATTTGACTTTATGATCCATATTGTTATACTTTCTAATTTTTCTATCTTCTAGTAGCTTACTTCATTTATAAATTTAATGAATATTGTTTAAAATTATTCAAACTGTACCAAGCAGATTTTAACGAAGAGCTCCTGCTCCCCCTCAGTCTGCTCTCACACTGTAATGGAGCAGCCGTAGTCGTCACTTATTGTTGTTTGAACAGGTATTTGCCTTCATATTGCTAAACAATGTATTCAAATATTTACATCTTGCTTGTAAAATTTTAGATATTAAAAACCTATTCTATTTTAAGAAAGATGAGATTTAACTTTCATTCTCTTTTACCCCTCTACCCCCACACACTTTCACCTCTTCTGCATCATCTCAAAACTCTATATTTTGTTAAAATAATTTTTCTGACATATAAATATTGCCAAGGTTTTCTCATGTTTGGCACTATAACATTTGACTGGATAATTCTTTGTTTTAAGGTACAAAATAAAGCTCCATCATAGTTCAATCCACCTGAGCCAAGCTATGGAATCAACCTAGGTGCCCATCAATGGATTAATGAATAAAGAAAATGTATATATACCCAATGGAAGTATTATTCAGCCATAAAGAATGAAATTAAGTCATTGACAGGAAAATGGGAGATCATAATGTTACGCAAAATGTGACTGACTCAGAAAGACAAATATGACATATTTTCTCCCATATGAGAAATATAAAATAAAGAAAAAAAAAGACTACCTAAAAAGTAGAAAAGATCTTATTAGAGAAGAGGTAGGAGATTGGGAAAGGGGAATGGAAAGGTACTGGAAGGCATCGGGAAAAAAAATCACGGTATGTAATATACACATGTGAAAATGCCATAGTGAACCCCATTACATTGTATATTAAATATTTACTAATAAATAAGAAAACTATGTTTCTTCAAAAATTGCCAAATATCCTTTGGTAATGAAATTTCCACCAGTTGAGAACCACTGCCTTAATCTTATAGATAAGTGCTGGTGAACCTATGGAATGCATGTTGTTTTTCTTTTAAAACAAAAGATGTTCATGTGTGAGTTTTTTTTTCTAAACTAAAACCTCAGTATTCAGGTTCAATTGCTGTGTTAGCACTTTGTGATAAATGCATATGTTGTAGGTTGTTTGGGAACCTGTCTCTAAGATGCTCCCCATCATTGTATAAATGATGACTATTCCTATTAAATACCATTCAGTGTTAAACTACACGACATGACAATATTTATCTTTCCATACAATTATGTTTTTATTAAACTCAATATCTGTATGATGTGTTAGCTTACTAAGTTTTGTGGTGTATTTACTGTCAGACTTATAAACCTCTAAATATAGCAAAGTCATAAGTTACTCTTTTAGATCAATTTTTTCTGGGGAAAACTTTGACTCCAACATAGACTGAGTTCTTTCTTGGTAGCTGTCATCTTGCAACTTCTTTTCCTATCCATACTAACATTTTGCTTTGATTCACTGATCAAAGTTCATGTCTTGGATTCATGTGTACTATGTATGAATTGGACTTGTACAGTCAAAAGAGATACCAGAACAGCGATGGCTTCAATAAATAATAGATTAATATTTCCTGATATAAAAGTACAGAGCTAGTCATTCCAAAATTTCATCAGGGATCCCAGATCCTTTTCTCTGTGAATTATGCTCATGAGTGACCTTTCTTCTGAAGGTCATAAAGTAGCTAACATCTATATCTCAGACAACACATTGCCACTCAAAGCAAGAAAAAAAAGGAGTGAAGTCAAAAAGTGTTTTTACTAGTCATATGTCCCCTTTTAAAGGAACTATTTTATAAAAGTTTCAACTTAGATAATATCTGTGTGCTTTACTGAAATGAAAGGTGGGATTTCAATACAATTTTTGATTAGGAATTTCTGTCTGGGTTAAATTCAGGCTACATTCCTGAGGAAGGACAGTGGATATTGGGTAGTAAATTAGTAGTGCCACTCCACGATTCCTGAGAAAGTGAGAATACATTCTCTTAAAATTCTCTTGTCTGAAAATGCCTTTAGTTTATGCTAGCCCAAAGTCAGTATCTAGAGGTCTGTTATCTGGCTTATTTCAAACTCTCTCAAGATTATTATTCTAACCGCTACCTAAAGCAGTATAAATCTGGTTGTTAGCATTCTGAAAGCACACTATAAGAAGTGGAGTAGAAGCCTTTCAAAGTTAGGAGGTATAGTTAGTTCAACTTATTTTCCAGTCTAAAAGTGCTTAGGTTAAAATTTTCAAGAAATTTTAAGTCAGATTTAGGTTGGAAACAGACATAAAGGTCTGAAATCTCTTCATAATACCTTATGACCACTCCTTCCCTTTTCAGACCCACATTTTACTTCTGTCCACGTTACCTACCTACACAAGTATCTGCAACTCCTATTACTGAATCTCTTGGGATTCTCTGGATCGAATCAGCTTCTTTCTTTCTTTCTTTCTTTTCTTTCCATGTGGGATTTCTAGTTTCAACTGTCTTCTGCTTAGGGCAGTTACCACCCACGAATCATATTTTCATCTACTACATCTTTATCAATATAACTCATGTTCTAGTTAATCTTTTCATTTGCTTGGTTCTTGTGTTGTTCATTTTTACTGATCTTTTTCCTTTTAGCAGTAGGCTTGAAAATTAAAAATCAGGACCTAGAAATGCATTCAATCTGCCATGTTTATCAAGGTTTTCCTTAATTTGTTATAACATCTCCAGGTAATATAATTGGTTTCAAGTATATGAATGAAAAAGTCATTTTCATGTAAGACAGCAAGAAGAACTAGTTACTGTGAGTTGAACCCTAGGGCTAGTCAAAATGACACAGCTTTGATAGTCAGGGCATAAATAATTTACCAGTAAATGGGGACTGCATATTTAATTTTTCTTTATCTGTTCCCTATCATACTAAGTCATATATCTCCTACTTTATTCAGGGTGAATAAGTCAAACATGTCAAGATTTGAAAGATACTTATTTGCTATTCTGATAAAATATGACTTCACACTATTATATTTTGCTATATCGTCCATTGTTGTATTTTAAACTCACTTTCATACTAGCCATCATGAATAAAGAATTATTTGGGTTAATTTACCTCATGCCTTATCTTGAGTTGAAATTCAAAGAAAATTTTGGGGATATTCCAAACATTTTTTAAGTGAAAACCTCACAGTCAACAGGCAACACTCCAGTAGCAGTTTGTTTAGGAGTGGGCAGGAAGAGGAAAGAGGAACAGGTCTGCTGTGGTCAGAGTATATTCATATTTCCTAATGTATGTCTAATATGGGGAAATTCCCTATTCTAGTGATTGTTGCTAATACATTGCATAAATTTCTTTTATTCTCATTGCATCCCTTTCCCCTCCATCTGTCTTTTGATTGCCTTCTCTTTTTCTGTGCGTGTACATCTTTGCAATACATAGTATTTACATGAATTCTGCGGAAGTGGTACATATACACAATGCATGTTAACTCATTTTGTCATCCCCTTTCCTCTCCTTCCTCCCCCATCCTTCCATTTTTGATCTCTTTCCCCTTTTAGAGAGATCTACTTCCATATTTATCTTTTATTTTGTTCTTTATTTATACTTTGGATTTCTGGCATGAGAGAAACCATCCAACATTTAAGCTTGCATGTCTAATTCACTTCATTTAACATTATGGTTTCAAGCTGCATTCATTTTCCTGCAAATGACTCAAGTTTATCTTTATTTACAGCAGAGTAGTACTCCATTTTGTGTAAAAGTCACATTTTCATTATCCATTCATCTGTTGATGGGCATATAGACTATGTCCAAGATTTAGCAATGATGAAATGTGCTGTTTAAACATTGGCATGCATGTATCACTGCAATACGATGTCTTTAACTTTTCAGAAAGATATCTAGAAAGGTAATAGCTGAGTCAAATGGATTGGGTATTTATTACAGTTTCAATTGCATGGCCTGTTACTGGACTGTTCAGGGTATTTAATTCTTGGTTTAATTTCGGTAATTCGTAGGTATCTAGGAATGTACTCATTTCTTCTGAATTCTCTAATTTATTGGCATATAGGTTTGCAAAGTATTTGTTAATAATTTTTTAAATTATTTCAGCAGTGTCCACTGTGATTTCTTTTCTTTCTTTCTTTTTTTGTTTGTTTCTTTGTTTTGGGGGTTTTTTTGTGTGTGTGTGGGTTTTTTTGGTTAGATGGCCAAGGGTGTGAAGGGTGTGAAGGGTGTGTCTGTCTGTCTTTTTTCTTTTTTTTTTTTTTCATAATCAGCATTTGTATTTGGGAGAATCTCAATTTCACTGGTTTCTGCTCTGATCTTTATAATTTTCCTCTTGTACTAGCTTTGGGTTTCACTGTCTTTGCTTTTCTAGTAACTTGAGGTGCATTGTTAAGTTACTTATTTGAGCTTACTTTGTTTTTGTGATGTGAGCATTCACAGTCATAAAACTCACTCTCAGAACTGCTTTCATTATGTCTGAAGAGTTCTAGCATATTACTGGCACTATCATTTAGTTTAGAAACTGTCATTTCTTTTTTGATTTCTTCTGTATCTCATTGTTTAATTTCTTAGTTTATATTGCTATAACTCATTGTATATTGCTTAGTTTCCATGCATATGCATAATTTCTGTATTTTTTGTCATTGATTTCTACCTTTATTGTTCTATATTCTGATAATACACATGATGTAACTTCAATTCTTATGCATTTACTGAAGACTGATTTATTAGGCAGTATGTAGTGCATTTTGGAAAAAGTTTCGTGTGGTTCTGAAAAGAGTGTGTATTCTATTGTTGGGCTGAATATTCTGTAGCTATTAAGTCCTTTATTTTGAAGGTTTTGTTCAACTCTGATATTTCTTGATTTTTTTTGTCTACTTGATCCATTTGTCAGTGGGGTATTGAGGTCTCCTACTATAATTGTGTATATGTTTATCTGATCTTTTAAGTTCATTAGTATTTGTTTCATGAAACTGGGTGCATCATTGTTTGGTGCATATATGTTAATAAGTGTTACCTCTCCCTGTTGGATTGTTGCCTTAACCAATATGTAGTGACCTTCTTTACCTATACTGATCAGTTTGGCTTAAAGTTCACTTTGTCTGAATATATCATAGTTACATTTGTTTTTGAGAGAGTTTCCTATTGCATGGGATATTGTTTTCCATCTTTTGGCTTTTACTCCATCAGTTTCCTTTTGTGTTAAATGGGTTTCTTGCATATAGCCTACCACTTGATTTTGTTTCATTATTCATTCTGCCAATCTTTGTCTTTTAATTGGGAAGTTGAGACCATTAACTTTGAGAGCTATTCCTGATAGGTATTGACTTATTCTGATTCTTGTCCTATTTTCCTATTCCTGATTCTCTATCTTTCCTTTCTACTTAGCTGCTCCCCCTATCTGATATATTCATTCTATTAGACATTTTGTCATTGTTAGCTTCATTGACTCTTTCTAGAGTATCCTTAAGAAGTTTTTGGAGTGCTGGTTTGGTGGTCATGAATTTCATCATTATTAAGTTTATTGGTACAATTTAGATATATATATATATAATGATCATATTCTTCACAGAAAATTCATACCCATACATGATATACCTTGATTCCTCCCTTTTCTCATTCCCCTCCCCTCCCTTCAACCCCCCTTTCCTTTCTTATTTACAAAGCTTTGTTTCCATTTCATCTGTCTTTTCTCTTTTTGCTTTATTTTCCCTTCCCTCCTTTTCCTCTCCCCCCTCTTTAGTTCCCCTTTCCTTTTAAATAATTTCTTCCTATTTAATAGTATCTATTATACATTTTTATCTTTATTTACACTTCCAGTTTCTTGCACCAGAGACGATATGATATTTATATGTTGACCCAATTTATTTCCCTTAAGAGTATGGTCTCAAGGTCAATCTTTAACTGATCTTTACCATAAAAATATCTTATTTCTCCTTTAATTTTGAAAGATAATTTTGCAGGATACACCAGCCTGTGTTGGACCTTGTTTACATTTGGGGCTCTTGTTTTCATTTGGGCTTATTGTTTTCATTTTGAGGAGACTTCTATAATTTGAGTGGTTTTTAATAAGCAGTGTGTTGCTTGCATCTAACCACTTTTAAGATTCTACTCTTGTGTTAGACTTCCAGGATGTTAACTATGATGTGTCATGGAGATATTCTTTTCTGGGCATAAATATTTGGGTTTCAACATTGCCTAACTTGGGATTTACTAGTTAACATGTCTTCAGTCACACACTTAGTGAATTAGTCTTACTATTTGAATTACCCTGAATCTGTAGTACATTCTACACTTTCCCTCAATTTTGCTTAATATCTACCCATTATTCACCATTAAGGCTCAAATGGTACAGCATTTGAAATTCTATCGTGGGAATGAAGAGTTGCATTTGCTTTTTTACTATTTACCTCATGCATTTTTCGGAAAATGTGGTACATTATAAGTCAGTCTTGAGTAAGAGAAATTACTTCATTTCAACTACTATGCCTTGTGTTTTAAGGAAACTCTAGTTCAGATTATTAAGAGATACTTTATATTACATGCCTCAAAAACAGATTCTTTTAGATCTTCAGTAAATAAATTGCATTCCCTTGATTAAACAAAAATAGTAAAATATTTGATTTTAAATTTTCAGATGTTAAGGAAAAAGAAAAAACTAACTTTGCAGGAAGTTTAAACTCACATTTGAACCAGAATATGAATTTTGGGACTTTTACCTTCTTGTTGCTGTTTTCTTTCTTTTCTACTACTTGACTTTTAAGGATTACACTGAACCCAAATATTTCCTACCTCATTTAAGATTCTAAATGACAAGTCATTGATTGAAAAATGTCAATGGCAGTCAGTTTGGGCTTTTTCAAATGTATTTGCAAAGCACAAGAAATTTCAGGTTTCTTTTCTAAATCTTTAAGTTTTTACAGAAGCTCTGAAAAATTGAAAAAGATGATAGTAAAGTCAAAATCATTTTTACAAGGGTAAAATTTTTTTATTGAATTCTAGTTAACCTGAGAATTCTGGTTAAATGCCAAGTTAAAAATTGCTTTATGTTCTTATTCATTTTCTTTCTAAGTTAAAACTGATTTGCTTAATCTCATGGTACTTTCTAACAGTAGACAATTGATGAACATTAGTGATGCTTCATCATAAACATTTCATCATGTGGAATGTGATAGGTGTTCAAAAGTTGTGGAATATTAGCTCTTTTGGTTTAATTTTGGGGAGTTAATGAACTTAGAGCACTGTAGTTACAGTTGCTGAAGTAGAATTTTAAATGAAACTCTTTGATATTTTGATATTTAAAAAATTTGGAATTCTTTTGGATAAATGATGATAGTATATGTTAATTATTTAAAAACTTAACCAAGCAAAAAATATCATCCTTATTTGCATATATTAGTTTTGGCAGCATCAGGAGTATATGAGCAGGTTTTCTCATCAGTTTATTTTGTGACTAAATGTCAGAGACAGCATTGATTCATGATTGGAATATATACTTTGGAGTTACACAACATTGGTTTAAATTCTCGGTTCTCTTACTAGTTGTGCCTGCTAGGGTAAGTGACTTTTTGGTGCATGGCATAAAATAGTGCCATAGTAAAGAGTACCTATTGCTATTTGATCATGATCTTATGTTTCTGAAATAGTCACAATTTTCTAATCAGTATCTGTGTTGAGCATTTTTGGTTAATATACCATGTTGAATGTTTTATTGGGATTGATTCTTTGATTTTTCCCTTCTCAATTAGACAGATAATGTTCATCCTTGGTGTAATAAACAGAAGTATTAAGAGATGGAGATACAGATATTTGTATATTATGTCCCATTTTAGGAGAAACTTTTGCCACTAGCAATAGGGACATGGCTCTTCTCTCTAAAATTTTGGTCATATATTCAGGAAGACTGTGTTGGTAGCTAAAAGAAAATTGTGGTGCATTTCCCTAAAAGTGTTCTTCATTGATCATTGCAACTTGGCCATAATTGTATTTGCATTGTAGAGTACATGATTAATTTCATATAATTGATGCAGGTAGAGTTAAATATAAAAACAAGCTAGACTCTGAAGTTTCTTACTTTGCATTCTTACTTTGCATTTAGGAATTTGGGAGGACATATATAGTAAATCTTAAAAATAGGCTTGATTAATCACTAAAATTATGAGACTTAAATATCTGATTTAAGGTTAGAAATTCTAGCTTTGCCATTTATTAACCCTGTGACTTTGTGTGAGTTATTAAACTGTTCTGAACTTGGCACTTCATTTGTAAAATGTCAGTAATATATTCCACATTGTTATAAATTTTAGATTGAAGTGTAATACCTAGATGCTGCATTGGGCATTCTTGCTTTAATTCATTCTGCACAATATCTGTTCAGAAAGTGATTGAGGATCTCTGAAAAAAAAGTTTTGAAGCTTTAAACAGCAAAAATGTCAATGAATAGTTGTTGAGTGGACAATGCTGTATGTGAGGTAAAATGTTGGACAATTGTTATATGCATTTGTCTCATCTAATCCATATAACTGTTGTGTTATGAAAGTCTCATTGCCTTTATTTAACAGAGAAGGAAACTAAGTGTCTAGTTACCTTTCTCTTGCTGCTGAGACAAAATACACAATGCCCAAAGTTAAAGAAAGGAAAGGTTTATTTAGCTCACAGTTTGGGGAGGTTTCAGTCCATAATCTGTTGAGTGACAGGGTGGGAAATGGCAGAGGAGCAACCATTCATGGCAGCATAATATAGCAAAAGCACAATGGAAGGAGAGACAAGCCTCTTTCTGCCCCTTTTATCTTATCCGTACTGCTGGAATTAGAATGGTGCCTATCCAATTGATGGATTGATCCAGCAATCACCCACCCTTAATGCCAGTACCCTTAATCCTAGCATTGAGTCATGAATCAATCACACACTCTAGATTCACTTACCTCAAAAAAAATCCCCATCAAAAAGTGCATAAGGCTTTGGGGAGACGTCTAGACACAAGTCTCAGGCTGTTAAGTAACTTATGGATAGTTTCTCTATTATCAGACACAAAATTCAGTTCTCATAGAATATACTGTATTCTTGGTTCTTATTCTTCGCTGCTGCCAAAATACTTTCATCATTTCTTATTGATTGATATATTCCTTCTTACACTGATCCTGTGTCCTCTATTCTGGCCTATAAACCTTCTTGATTTAGGACTAGAAAATATGTATCTATCCATTTTAACTGTCAGGAAATCCATGCAATTGATTTTCTGGTTAGCAGGTAGAGCAAGAAGGGGTGTGATTTACACGAGTTATTCTGAAGCATTATTATCTTCAAAAGAAAACAAATTAATTTCATATGCATTTAATAAGCAAAAGACCAATGATACCAAATTCATTGATATATTCCTGCAAAAACATCAAATGTAACAGAGATTTATTGATACTTTTCTCAATAAATTACATATGGCTTATGCAAAGGCAAGGTCTGTATATCTGTGTCATCATCAAACATGGTTGAAAAATAAAGTCATTCATAGTTGCCAGTGAATATTAATAATATAGCTCCCAAGAATGGAATTGCTATTATCTCTGTCTCCACCTGCTATAAAGGCTTGAAGCGAGGGTGTAGAAAACCAGAAATTCTGCAGCTGTAGCAATACGACCATTCCAAAATAATCTGAAAGTAGAAAGAATTATTGATTTTTGAGATCTTCTAATATGTCAGTTCTATCCTAGGCCAAATTCAATCTTTCATGAAAAATAGAGAATTAAGACAAAAATAAATTAGTATAATTTGTCATTCGCCCTCTCTTTATAGCTAAATTTACAATTTTTCTATTTGAAGATGGTTGATTTTCAATACAAAATAAATATTTAATAAACTCAACTAAATTATTTCACATACAAGGCAAACAAATTCGGTATACACAACAGTATATAAACTTGAAAGCCTTCAAAATACTTTTGTTTAAAGACTCAAGATAAATGACGCCAAAGTAAATTGCTTTTAATTTTCAGGTTATAGACATCATGAAAATAGAATTGCAAGTTATCCCAGAGTTCTATCCTTAATAAATCATGGATAGTGGTTGCAAACCAAAATTTCTTAAACTTTTGCTTACTTGTTGTTAAGTAGATTTTACATGGACTCGGGTGAACACAAGGGTAATTTTGTCTGTTTAGATATTGTCTTTTCAGACTGCCATCTCTATTAGTGACATATCCTGACCAAATATCAGCAACTGACACTATGTCAACAAGAAAATTGGAACTGTTTAATGTAATTTCTCTCCACTTTTTGCCCTACAACTTGTTAATGTCCACTACTATATAATCCAGTTATAAAAAGAAGTGTCAAGGCTAATCAATTTTATGGCACTCTGTACCCCATTCCCCCTGCCACCTAAATATTTTTTTATATTGGAGATTGAACTCAAGGCCTTCCCATTGAGTTATACTTCCAGACGTTTCTTAATTTTATAATAGCGTCTGGTTAAATTTCCCAGACTGGGTTCAAACTTGAAATCTCCTATCTCACCCTCTCAGAGTGCTTACACCACCATGTCTAGCTTGAGTTTCTTATTTCATTTATGATCATGTGCTCTCTTTTTACACATCAATCCCTCTCTTTTCACTGGGTCCTTTTTTTAAAAAAAAAGTCATTTCAACAATTGTAAATATCAATTGTGAACATCAATTCAACAATTTTTTATTAAGAAAAATACTCAGTGGTAGGCTCTCTTCTAGGCACTGGAGACACTGTATTGAAAGAAGTAAACAAAAATGTCTATTGCTATGAAAATGAAATTTTAGTAAGGAAAAAAGAGCTAAAAATAAGTAATTAGTATTTAATGTAGCAGTTTCTGATAGGTACTAGTAAAATGGGAGACTTTAATAAGGCAATCTGGAAAGGTTTCACTAAGTAGGTGATATTGCACAAAGACTTGTAAAATGATAATTTGTACAAAGAAGGTACATGTACATCTGAAGAAATACCATTTTAGCAAAGGAAATAATAAGTATAAAGATCTTGGAGAGACACATGCCTATCATATATAAAGAACAAAGAATTAGAAGTACCTTGGACAATCAGTGAAGGAGAATAATGGGAAATAATTCAGAGATATAAAGAAGGTAGAGTGAATCATTTCGAGTTTGGCAGGCAATTATGTGGACTCTGAGTGAAACCAGGGGCCACTGGCAGGATCTCAGTAGAACAATGAAATGATCTGTCTTGGCTTTTATCAGTTTCAGGTATCTTCTGTGTCACAAGGCCATGGTAAGAAGGAAAGTCAGTTTAATGACCATCACAAAATCCGGGAGAGAGATGGAAAAGCATAGTGATAGTAGAGTTAATATAAAATAATCAGAATATGAATATTTTCACAATAAATCCGATAACTCCATTGTATTATCTACATTTGGTGATAAGGTATAAAGGATGAAATAGTGGACTAAAAATGTTCCCTCTTGCCACTTCTATTTAAAGTACTGAAGGGTCTACCCAAGGCAATTAGACAGGTAAAAAATATAAAAGCATCTGTATTAGGAAGAAGGGTACAATCTTACACATTTAAAATCCTAAGCAGTCTCTAAAAAACTATTATACCTGAGTTGAGTATGGTTTTAGGATATAAGATCAAGATACAAACGTCAACTGCATTTCTATATGCTGCCAAAGAACAATGAAAATAAAACTGATAAAACAAGTCTATGCACAATACCATCAACAAATAAAATTTTGAGGAATAAATTTAACAAAAGAAGTACAAGAAATTGGGCCAGGGATTTAGCTCAGTAGCATAAGTGCCTGCCTGGCAAGCACAAGGTCATGAATTTGATCTCCAGTACTAAAAAAAAAAAAAAAAAAAAAAAAAAAAAAAAAAAAAAGAAGAAGAAGAAAAAGAACTTGTATACTGACTATCATAAAACATCACAAATAGTGTTTGTCTTTTATATCCACAGGTCTGCCAGGTATCACTAGGGCTTTAGCCCAGTTTCTTAACTTTAGCATTATTGATACTTTGGACCACAAAGAGATTAAATAACTAATTAATGGAAAGACAACACATGTCTACAGATTTTGTTTGTTGGAGACATGGTCTTGCTATGCAATTCAGGCTAGCCTTGAACTAACTGTGTAGCTCAAGCTGGCCTCAAAGTCACAGAAATCTTTTTGCATTAGCCTTCAGAGTGCTGAGATAATGGGCTTGCACCAGCACATTTGGTTCCATGTCCACAGATTATAAGATTTAATAATACCACAGTATCATGACATTACTCCCTAAATTGATCTATGACAGTCCTTATCAAAATGCTAGCTGTTTTTTTTTTTTTCACAAAAATTGACAAGTTGATCCTACATGGAAATATAAGGGACTCAGAATAGCTAAGACAATAAAGTGAAGGACAATGTAGAGGTCTTTTCAATTTCAAAACTTGCTATAATGAAGATTGTACAATACTGACATATAGGTCAAGAAAACAGTCACTGAAAATAAGCCTATATATGTATATAATCAAAATTTTTAGAAGGTTGTGAACACAATTTATCGAGAAGGAAAGCCTTTCCAATAAATAATGCTGAGATGATAGGCTATCTAAGAACACTAAAACAAAATTGGACCCATATCTCACATACACATAAAACTTCATCTGAAATGAATTGAAGACCTATATATATTAAAATTATAAATCTTTTAAAAGAAAATACAGGTTTAATTTGTCGTGACCTTGAATTAGGCAGTGGTTTCTTAGAGATTACAGAAAAGCACAAACAACCAAAAGGAAACAGATGAATTGAACATTATCAAAACTGAAAACACTTGTTTTTCAAAGGAGAACATCAAAAAAGGTAAAAAGACAGTTCACAGAGTGGGTGAAATTTATTGGCAAAGTATGAATCCTATAAAGGACATCCTATAAAGTATCTGGACTGTTTGTAGAATTCTACAACTCAACAAAAATATGATTAACCAATTTTAAAAAACAGACATGTCTGTAAGAAAGACAAATAAGAGCATAAAAAATAAATACAAATCAAAACCACAATTCACTACCTCTCTAGATCTTTAAATAAGTTTAATCACAGAAAAACAGTCCAGGGCCTAGGGATGTAGCTCAGTGGCACTGCGCTTGCCTGGCAAGCACAAGGCCAAGTTTAATTCCCAGTGCAAAAATAAATAAATAAATAAATAAATAAATAAATAAATAAATAAATTAAATAAAACGAAATAAAATAAAAATAAAAACATTGATGCCTCACTGCGCTATCAAAGGACTTCTGTGCTCCTGACTTGTACTCTTTTTAACATTTACTTCCCCTAACTGCAAATTCTTGCTTGGTTTATTATTGATCCTATCTCTGACCTTCTAGAAACAGTGTTTGTCTTTTATATCCCCATGTCTGCCAGGTATTACTAGTGGCTTTAGCCCGGTTTCTTAACTTCAGCACTATTTATACTTCGGACTACATAATTTGGAGGGCTGTTCTATGCACTGTAGGATACTTAGCTGCACCTCTGCCTATACTCACTAATAGCAGTAGCAACCTCCTCCCCAGCTGCAACAATCAAAATATCTCCAGGCATTGCATAGATTCCCTAGAGAGGTAAAACACTGAGTTAGAAACACTTCTGGCCCTGACATTTACTCATGGGTTTTCTTGGCCCAGACTACTTGCAATGATGCCTCTCCTAAAGAGTGTCTCTCCAAAATCAACCTCAAACAACAGTGCACATTCAACTCAGCACTAGATTGAGTGTAAATAAGTGAGTTAAATTCTTGGAAAACCTGTTTCCAGTACTCGTCTTTAAAAGTATCCAATTAGCACAATTTAACCATAATAATCAATAGTATGTCTCTTCCTGAAGACCCTTCTCTGGAGAAACACCACTAAAGAATCATTTTCGTTTCTGCATATGAAGATGAAGCCCTGGATTGCTGTAAAGAGGAAGTAGGACGTGTCAAAGAGGACTTCTAATGATTAGATGCAGTGATGTCTCCAGTCTTGATTCCTCTATCCTTTGACTTTTGTGCATGCTCCAGTACCCAGTTAACTTAGGGAGACTGCTCAGCTGACAAGAATGAAAGTGTGTAATAACAAGGCTAGTATCCATATATTCTGTGTCTAAATCAGAACTACAACTGAGGAGTTTTTTAATCTGCTGTGGCAGGATAATTTTAAGAAATAAATCATTGAAAAATGCCTACAAAGAGCCTAGCTTCAGAACAACTGTGCCATTCAAGGACTTTCCTGGTAGGAGAGGCAGCCTGTGCAAGATAAATCTCAGGAAATGAGTGCTACTGTTCCTGCCTGAAAAGGGATGATTCATGTCAAAACTGTGAAATGGATTGCACTGGAACTTTCTGTGACATATTCCTACTCACCTGGCTTAGACCAAAGAAACAATTGACTGATTCGTATCAGGGGTGTTATGGTTTATACATTGTGTCAACTTGAGAAGTCTAGAAGCTTAACTAAGTAAGGCAGCAGCTCTACATCCTAGGGTGTAGAGCCCAAGCAGTTACCTGTTCATTGTGTCAATTTGAGAAGGTCAGAAGTTTAACTGAGAGACTCAGCAGGGAGCTAGGGGTCTTACTCTGTAAACATCTTCAGCCTGTGCAAGAGGAAGGAAAGGATATTTGTGAATGCTACACCCACCCTGGGTGTGGGGGGGTGACCTGTGTACAATATAAGAGAGGAGAAGAAGCTTGCTCTGGCCCCTTTTACTCTGGCTGTTTTTGCTCTGTCTGACCCTTGAAGTGTTGCCCCTGTGCCATGCCACCCTGCCTTGCAGCCAGCTATTATGGACTGAAACCTTCAAAAACTGTAAGCTAAATAAACCTTTCCTTCCCTAATTTTGGGTGTCAGGTGTTTTGTCCCAGCAACGAGGGAAATGTAACCAAGACAAGGGGCAAGACCAAGAGGCTGGTTTGGTTCAGTTTCTGCAGAATCTTCAAGTTTCTGTCTCCCTCCCTATCTTCCTACCTCTATGTTTGTTTCGGTCTGTGGCAGACTTTCTCATTGTGAGTAGTGGTAATCATCCACCCCTCTCTGGCTTCCAGAGTTAGAAAAGTACCTTGATAGACTCTAAATAAGTTGTATCCACACCTATGGATCCACAAAGATGTCAAAAGTCAGAATTAAGGACAAATTTACCTGAAATCTCTGATTTCAGATACTGCAAGATGAATAGGGCTGCTGGAAAGGTCAAAACAACAAAGATTCATCAGATACTCTTGCAGTTTTAAGGTTTCTCCCTACTATCCTTTACCACCCCACTCTCTTTCATCATTTATTGCCCACTCACTATATAATACTCTACTTGGATCCAAAAGTACTTTGTTTTTCTCTATGTTCACCTTCAACTATAATCTTCAAAGCCCTCCCCAACAAAGGATGAAATGCCCAAATTTGGAGCCTATGGTAGAAACACTCAGTGAAATGGGATGGGTTCATTAGAATACAGGATGTAGGCATTTCTCTCACCTCATTGAGTGTGTGCCCATCCAGCCCATTTCAGCCAGAGGTGCGACTGCATTTATTTAAATTCAAGTCAGAGCTTCAAGGACAGATCTCCTCTCAGGTAAGCCCTTGCAAAGTACAGTCAGAAGTCTTGGAAAGTTTCTAAAGAATCTGGTATTTACCTTATCCATTCAGACAATACTAAGTTTTAGAAATAGAATTATAATAGTAGAGGTCAGAGCTTGGAAACAGAGCTTCCCCCAAGAATAAGGTTACCCTAAGTGGCTCCTGAAGACCCTCACTTGAGTGGTGTGTGGGGCCTCCCAGAATCCAATCAAGATTACTGAGCCCATTATGTGTTCAGGATGAGTCAAGAGAACAGCACCCAGTGAAATCTCATAAGAAAACGTCAAGAGACCCAAAGCAATCTTCTCTCAGAAAAATGTCATTTTCCTTAAAAACACTTGCATCTTCACCAGTTTTCTTTTGGTTGTAATACATTTTTTAACAGAAATTGCATCAGAAAGATTATGAAAAATCCTCGTAAAACTAAACACCACAAAATTGATGATATGTTGGACTCTACAGGTTAAAATAGATTCCCTAGCATATGTCTGATTTTCTTGCTACCCCATAATAGTCTTAGCCACAGAGGTACCAGTTAGTGACTGTTTAATGACTAACACCATAATGATCACCAAACGCCTCTCTCCTGTCTTAGGGAAAATCCATATCAGATGCATCAACTGTATCTAACAGTCATAGAAAAGATGAACGTTCAAAATGATCTGCTTCTCTCTGACTTATAAATTATACTTTGCAAATATCATATACTCTCCAGCACTGACGCACAGAACCATCTGTGGGGCTTTCAAAATACACTTTAGATTCCCCACTCCATCCACTGGAATACTGATTTAATCAATCCTTAGATGGAACATAGACATTAGATTCAAAATAAAATATTTCTAATGATTTCAGTAAACAGATGAAGTTAAAGACCTCTGGCATACACTACAAACAGGTATTTATTGAATTCTTGTTGTATGTAAAACATTGTATCAAATTCTTTACAAATTTTACCATGTTTAGGTCTCAAAGCAACTATACTAGGTGGTCACTCTTTCTGATTCCATTTTATAAATTAGGTGATTAAATTTGGAGGAGAAAAAACTATTTAAACCATCTTTCTGAGATTCAATAGTTAATAAGTTTTAGAAACAAAAATTTGTGTCTGGTGTATATGATCAGTCTGTGTTTAGCAATTACTACTGTGTTCTACTACATTATCCTGCATTGAATAACCACAATTATGATGCCAAATCGAGAATAGAAAAAATATATGCTACCAAATGGGAATAAAGGAAGAAAATATCAAATAGGCAATGAGGGTTTTCTAAATCTAAAACAAATAAAGTATTTCTCTGCCCTAGCAGCTGAGAGGTCAATTTCTTGACCTCAGACACACTATTCAATTACTTCTTTGGGAAATAACATGATAGCAGTGACAACTATCACATAGAAATAATGCAGAAATATCAGTCCCCTTACACTTTCTTTTAGACACTCAGAAATATTCAGATGCAATGCAGAATTTTAAAGGAAATTTAAAATTATCAGCGCCAACATTCTAATTTCACATGTGAGGAACATGGGATGCAGCTAAGTAGAATGACTTGCTCAGTTTCACATATATTTGAAGGAACTGACACAGAATCTCCTAACTCTTAACTGGGGGTACTTTTCTATGTCTAGTGAGGGTAGGCATCTCAGGAAGGTGGGCCAAATCCAGAATATACACAATTAGCTGACATAATATTCGTTCAATTCTGCTCACAGCACTAACAGCTCATGCATACACATTTGCTCATCCATAGAGTCAGAGAGCAATTTGTAGGTAGATTGTCTCTATAATCTCAGAGTTATGTCTGACATAATCTGCATCTCAAAGCAGTGCCTTTTCCAGAATGGCTACCTAAAAGAGTAAGAAATAAAGGCACTGAAACCATAAGGTTTCAGATTCTGCTTTCTCAATATTTTCCAAGCTGTGGGCTCTAGGCTCTTAGATCAGAATTATCCAAGTTATTTCTTCAAAGTGTACACTTATGGACCGTGACTCCAAACTCTCAAATCTGAATTTTTGGTGAGAGGTCCAGTAATTCTTCTGCACATGAACATTTAAGAATCATAGTTCTTAGACAAAAACTTTTCCTGCTCCATGTGGGTTCCCAGAAGAATATGAATAAAATAAACAACTTCATGATAAAATAAAACAAAATAAAAACAAAAAACATTTTTCTTTGTTACTTTCGATTCTTAATACAGGCTGAGGGCTATGACATTCCACTTGGAAATCCCCCAGGTGTGATGTATCTCTAGATACATCATAACTCACACTGGAAACCTAGAGTTCTGATTTGTCTCACATTTTTCTCTTGAGTGTCACATTATGGAAGCATGGAAACTGCTGCTCTCTGACTCTAGAGTGCATCAAGAGGACTATCTGAAGAGGCAATGGCAGATGCTGAGGCTCATCTCCTGCCTTGGTCTCCAGTTCTTCTCACAAACTGTGGCTTTCCAGACAGCAGTGCTCTAAAAGTCTTACATTTGTTTACCATGTTTATGCTTTTTATTGTTTCTCTAGAAGATTCAGCTTTTCAATTGATGCTAGCATTAGAAATACTAACAAA